>APFE030138807.1:69780-184246 GCA_000404065.3 Pinus taeda | reverse complement strand
TATCAAAGACGAGGAGTCACCCAACCTATGATGAAAACGATATTTACCAGGCTTTATGACGCCAGAATACGTCTCTAACCTAGACTTCTAGATGTTGTGTGTTAGGTTCCAAAGTGTTTTTATGTTCATTGAGGTTTATTTTATAGTTGACCTTTCTTAAGAAGTTTGAATTTAAGGTTCAGCACTTGATGTAGATATACAATTCCTAAATATGCAAACTAAGATGATAAATAGTTGTTTACTTTCTTTTTGCAATGAAAATCCTAGCTACTAAGGAAAGAGAAGTAAAATTATTTCAAGATAGAGTAGAGAGCACACACTAAGATGCACTGTCCTAAATCAATTTCCGCATGCAATCTAAATGCAAATGCACATGCATGTATTTGTTTTTCAATTTCCTTAATGTGAGAATGACAAAAGAAAACTAAGTACAGATCTGAACTATCTTTTCTCAGAGCGACACTTTAGCAATTTCTTTTCAAAAATGAAAGGAAGATTAAGACGACGCTTTCAATTTCGATTTGAAAACGGCTTTCAACACTTCAAAGAATTGATGATTTAAATCAAATACAATGGAAAAAGTGTAATTGACTATCTAAAAGAGGAAGAGTTTACGACACTCTTTTCTTTAACTGAAAACAACACTTGTGACACTTTCAAATAAAAAAACAACAGTTCGATTAAGCTACTGTTTGCAAAGGAGAACTGTAAATTATGAAAAATACATAAAAACATTCACAATTCTTTATTAATGGAGGCTAAATAATGAAAAGGAAGAGAGTCTCAACAGTGATATACTAATCATAGACAGCAAAACTACTAAATAAAGTTGAAGGCAATGAAGAAAAAACCAAAATCTGGAGGCAGAAACAGTCTCACTCAATCATCACACCTGCAACACAGGGAAATAGGGATGCATCTCACCTGCAACACACGGAAGGTGCGATGCATCCAGGTTGCCAATGAGAGATAGTGTGATGGTCCAAGGATGAGAATGATCTTGGTTTTCACTCACAATTTGCAGCTAAGTTTAGGGATTTAGGTTGAGATAATGATAGACAGCGAAAACAAAGTATAGGGGCTGAACTAATGAGGTTACTTGAGCTACCACCAAGGCACTTAGGATGTTTGCAAGTCAGATGTTCACTTCATAAACTAACCTAGAGATTGACTGAAGCAGTGTTGATCTACTTTGCAGTTGGATAGCAAAAGCAGTTCGAAGGTTAGCTGGCTTAACTTTAGGCTTCGTCTGTAGTTTATAAAGCAAACAAATAGAAACAAGCAAACAAACTATTCATTCCCCAGTGGAGTCGCCATTTTTTACCAGGAAAAATAATGTCCATTCAGAGCTGCTAGTCCCACTAAGACGGGTAGCTATCTTATAAACAAACAAACTAAAGTTACTTGTGTTTTCGTTTATGAGAGATATATGAGAGAGAAGCAAAGAGTACCAACCTTAGTCTTTCGCTTGGCTCCTTGATTGTTTCCTCCCTCTTTTGACAGAGCTTCGCCACTCCTTCTTTACTTGTCCCCCTTCAAAGAACACCTATAGAGTCAAAGAAGCATAATACCATCAAAACATAGAGATCTATAACCATAAACAATATAGGATCAGATGTATATTAACCATACAAATGCATATATCAATACAAGATTCAGAGATATACAAGAATATGGAGGAAAACTCAAATAGATTTATTGATAAAAGTAGTAGAAGAGAGGATTACAACCCATTGGTCTGACCTAGTGCCATCCTCCCAGCATGAAATTCCTTTTCACCTCATGAAAAGCTAGATCACCCAACACTGTCATGTTTCACAGAGAAACCAACAGCACTTCCTTACAAAATACCAAATTTCTAGCCTCTGGATCTCTAGGATGAGGGATCCATATATAGATATCTGCAGATGGGTGAATCAGCTTCTAGGATTTTGATTAGTTTCATTTCTCTTATAGTTCTTGGTTCCACTTGGAGATTTCATGATCTCTTACTCATCCCTGGGCGAATTCAG
Organism: Pinus taeda; assembly: GCA_000404065.3. NCBI lineage: Eukaryota > Viridiplantae > Streptophyta > Pinopsida > Pinales > Pinaceae > Pinus > Pinus taeda. The sequence continues at coordinate 182,234 of APFE030138807.1, read as the reverse complement.
AGAGGCAAGTGTCAAATGGGTAGTTTCTAGAAGATTCTCTGGGTTTCCACCTAGACAACTGCCTCTGCCATTTGTCTGCTCTTGCTCATCACACCCTACATAAGGGATTTTCAGTATGCATCGCACTTTTTGCATGTAGCAGGTGAGATGCATCGCACCCTTAGCGCTGAGCAGTCTGTATGGTCCATTTCTGACCAGTTCTGAGTAGTTTTTCAAGGAGAACTTCTGGGAGATGATGTAATTAACTGACCTTGTTCCTTTAGGGTATGAAACAAAACTTTTAGGGGCTAAGAAGCCCTTGTTTTATGGACATATGAGATTGGGATTGTAGTGCCAAAATATGTCTATAACACATATGTTGTGGCAGGTACATGTAAAGTCAAGCCGATGTTGCGCGCTCGCGCCATGAACACTTTTGTATTACCAAATGGTGTAGTCTTAGTAGCCATTGAGGGCGACAAGACCAGGGCAAGTGAAATGAAGAGCTGGGGGTTGAATTTGGCCACCCTTCTTAGAGAAACCCTATACCAACTACAGGATGGGGTTACTCCTGAGCTTCGCGCCAAGGAGGGCCACACCCTCCAGGTCTTGAGCGAGCAGAAGTTAAATTTAGAACAGCTCAGCCTGCAGCACGATAACTTGGTCACACACACCAAAGGATTAGAAGCATGGAGGTGGCCTGTAGAAGCATACCGGAGTTGGTTGTGCCAGCAGTACTCCCAATAGCAGAAAAGATTCACCAGCTAGCAGTTAAAGTCTGTAAGGCCTAGGAAGAGGCCGCGAAGGTTCAGTTGGAGCTGAACCTGCAAATCACCAAGCTATGGCTAAAGGTGCAACCCTCTACAACCCTGGAAGTTAGAGAGCAGTGCCGCCATGCCATTCAATTGGAGTTGGAAGCAATAGAGCATGCTGTATAGGATTGCACAGGATTGTTAAATCAATCCCTCTTCATGCTTACCTCACTACAGGAAAATCCAACCATACAGCATCTAGAGATAAAATCATGGCAGTTATACCAAGCGTATGACAATATTAGGGGGACCACACAAATGGTCACCCTTACTCAGTGACTTGCCAAGATGAAGGAGCCCCAGGTTCTAAAGGAACAGGTGGATACCGTGCGCCAGAAAGAAGCAGTGCTTAAAGCGCGCATCTAGCCTTGGCTCGAGGAAGCATTCATAGTCACTGCCACAGTCGAGGGAAAGCTAGCACAGATGTAGAGTACATATGTGCTAAGGCAAGAAGGTTCCCCTAACAACGATTCATCAGAGATTCACATGAAACTGATGCAGCGGAGAGTGGAAGAGTGTGCTACAGACGTAAGTGAAGCGTAGAAGCTGCTAGATAAACTCTGTGAGAAGATCACCACACCAGTCGAGTGACTTGGGATGAGTCACGATGATTGTGTTGGGGGCCTGTTCGGTAGCAGATCCCCCATAGCAAGTTTTGGGACTTAAAGCCTGAATTTTGGTCAATGTAATGTAAATACCCCGCAAAATGTGGGCGTGGAGCACGAGAGTCTAGGGTTTTCTGCCCTAAAACAATGTAATTTAATATAGAATGTATCGGCCTACACATGGTCCGTGGACCATTGGATTGTATAAATAGAGTGAGGCTCTAAGCGTAAAAGGGAGTCTTAGCTTTGAGAAGTAATATGGGTTTTGAATGAGGAATTCGCTCTGATTCGGTAAGTCTGAGTCTTGGGTCATAGTAGTAGTAAGAGGCTCTGCAGCTGAGTCCACAGAGGGCTGGTAGAGTCTGCAGCTGTGTACTCGGACCCCTGCAACTGAGTGTGCAGTGCAGAGTTGGGATTGTATCTGAACAGAAGATTAATAAAAAATAAGTTGATTCTGAAATATTTTGTGTGTATACTCCTGGTATGTTTATGCATCTTTTTACGTTTTATAGTTGTGCACACTTCCTATGTGTTAGGTCCCTATACTACTAGTGTAACCCCTTATTATTTTTAGTACAACCCACTTATTATATTGATGTACCCATGTAGTGCCCATATTGTTACTATTGTGCCCCATAGAAGCCCACTATTGTTATTATTGTGCCCTTAAATTGTTATTGTTATGTCGGCTCTAATTATGTTATGACCCCTTAGACTCCTATATATAGAAAGGAGGTCTTTTCATTTGTATCATCCAAGAATTGTTCATTTATGTAATGTAAAGGAGGTTGCCCCCTCGAAGAGGCTGAATTCTAAGGTGTTGATCTATCTTTTCTATCTTTTCTTGAGCTGGTTTCATAACATTTGGTATTAGAGCTTTGGATTCTAGCGTTTCGCTGCTCCAAACAAGTCATCGTGGAATTTTCGCTATAACTTTTTTTTGTGACGTTTCAGAAGTCGAAAAAAAAACCCATTTGAGAAGACTTTGCACTGAACTTTGGATCCGAATTTCAGAGCGTTTTGCGGGATATTTTTAGAGAAATGATCTGAGGAAGTTGGCCTTTTGGAAGACTCCTGAATTACACTCAAAACAGGTGACCTGGGGAAAATCGTCATAACTTCTTTCTGAGCATCGGATTGAAATTTCGTAAGAAGGTAAAGAAAGAGGACGGACTGTAGTTTTCATTTATATATTTTCAGAGTCAAAGGTTGAAACAGTGACACGTGGCACGTCGTACAAGTTCGCTCTACTGAATTAGTCTATAATCAGGTCACTGTGGGAGATTTGGCATAACTCTTCATTGGAGAATCCAATTGGGGTTAGACTGGTGGCATTGGAAAGAGGACATAGAGGACTACTGCGGGTCACAATTTCAGAACTTAAATATCTGAAAATACATAGTTACATTCATTTCAAGATCGTGCTCCTAAAATCAAGAAAAAGCAAGATGAGGAAGTTTGATGGCAAGGATCCGGTAAATTGGATACGTCAGATGGAGCAATATTTTGATCTACATGGTGTACAATTGTTACAAAAGGTATGTATTGCATCTTCATATTTAGAACTGGATCAATTTTTATGGTATAAAGGGCTTTGTTCTCGTAAAAGACTTGTTACGTGGTCAATTTTCACGGAGGAAATGATAGCACATTATGAGGATAGAAAGAGCAACACCTTCTTTAGAGCAACACCAAACAATTGGAAAGAGAAAAAGGGCTTTGTGACATAGTGGAGAGCAAAATTATGGAAACCAGGAAGCATACCCCTCACAACTATAAAGATGGAAGTGTTGTCTCTCCTAGCCTTCCACAACCTACAAGGGTTACACCACAACAGTTGGAAGAAAAAAGAGAAAAAGGTCTTTGTTACAATTGTGATAGCAAATGCACTAAAGGTCATAAGTGTGCTGAGAAGAAATTATTTTACATAGAATATGAAGAAGAGGAAGAAAAGGATCAAGAAACATCAAAAGAAGAGGATATATGCCAGGACCCCACCCCAGAGAAAGAAGAAATGAATCAGACCATATCTTGTAAAGCATTGGCAAGAATTACTACTCCTCAAACTCTCAAGATAGAAGGACATATCAAGAAGAAAAAGGTGCAAGAAGTGAAAGATCACATCAAGAAAGAAGAAATGAATCCAACCATATCTGGTAATTCATTGGTCGAAATTACCACTCCTCAAACTATCAAGATAGAAGGACATATCAAGAAGAAAAATGTTCAAGAAGTGAAAGATCACATCGAGCATCAAGAAATGAATCCGACCCTATCTTGTAAAGGATTGGAAGAAATTACCACTCCCCAAACTCTAGAGATAGAAGGACATATCAAGAAGAAAAAGGTTCAAGCAGCGAAAGATCATATCGAGCATCAACAACAAGTTCTCCAACTTTTAAAGGATAAATGCCACTTCAGTGCAAAATCAAACGAAACAACAGGTATATCAACATCGTAGTAAAAAATGTTTTGATGTAGGTGATTGGGTATTTTTACTGCTACGTATCAAGCAAGCTATTTATGAGAAGGAAATGTTGGCAATACTACATGCACTTAAAAAAACGACGACCTTACCGAATGGGACAACTCTTCAAGGATGAGGATGTGGAAGCATTCTTTTGTGCTATTTCTATTATCCAACCAAATTGGATAAACGAAGCAAGGGATGAATGGAAGAAGGACAAAGAAGTATGGCCATTTATTCAAAAGTTGCAAAAGATCCTAATTCAAACAATATTGCCAAAAATTGAAGAGGAAGGAAAAATCATATTGGAACCTGGAGCAGTCACAGAAACAAGAACCCGACAGCTACGGAATCGATCAATTTCAGAGTATCTCATCAAGTGGAAGAACTTACCAGCTGAAGATTCCACATGGGAGGACAAGAATTTTATACGGAAGCATCAAGAACTACTCAAGCGTTGAGGACAAGGCTTTTTGAAGGAGAGGGGCATGTTAGGCCCCTATACTACTAGAGTAACCCCTTATTGTTATTAGTACAACCCACTTATTATACTGATCTACCCATGTAGTGCCCATATTGTTATTATTGAGCCCCATAGAAGCCCACTATTATTATTATTGTGCCCTTGCATTATTATTGTTATGTAGGTTCTGATTATGTTATGGTCCCTTAGACTCCTATATATAGAGAGGAGGTCTTTTCATTTGAATCATCCAAGAATTGTTCATTTATGTAATGTAAAGGAGGTTGCCCCCTCGAAGAGGCTGAATTCTAAGGCATTGATCTATCTTTTCTATATTTTCTTGAGCTGGTTTCATAACAGAGAAAGAGGTAGAGAGAAAGAAAGAGAAAGAGAGGGGAGAGAGAGAGAGAGGGGAGGCATAGGGAGAGAAAGAAATGGATATAGAGAGGGGAAGAGAGAGAGGATGGAAACATAGGGAAATCAAGGAAGAGAAATGGATAGTGTGAGATGGGGGCTTACGAAGGGGGAGAGAGAGGGATATAGGAGGGAGAAGTAAGGATAGAGAGAGAAAGGGTTAGGGAGAAACATAAAATGATAAAGAGGGGGGAGGGGAAGGAGAGATACATATAGTGAGAGAAAGGGATATAAAGGGAAAAATGGAGGGGGTGTTAGAGATGCTGAATGAGAGAGAGAGAGAAAAATGGGGATAAGGAAGAGAGAAAATAGAGAATGGGGAAAGGGGGGGAGAGAGAGAGTGAAAGAGGGACATGAATAAGTGGGGATATAGAAAGGAATAGGATAAGGAGTAGAGAGAGCAAGGGGAGAGAGTGATGGGGAAAGGAAAAGAGGAAGAGGTGCAAATGGATAAGGAAAGGGAGAGAGAAATATAAAGAGGGATAACAATAAGGGGAGAGATAGAGAGGATAAGGAAAAGAGTAAAGAGAAAGGGGGGGATTAGGGAAAGACAGAAAGATAAGGATATAAAAAGGATACCAATGGAGAGAGAGGAGGGTTGAACAGGGAGATAGACAAAGGGGTAAAAAGGGGAGAGAGATAAGGGAGGGAGAGAAAAACGAGAGAGAGAGAGAGAGAGAGAGAGAGAGAGAGAGAGAGAGAGAGAGAGAGAGAGAGAGAGAGAGAGAGAGAGAGAGAAACTAATGGCGAAAGGAAATGGTGGACAGGGTCAACGAACAAGGAAAAGGAGAGATCGATGAAAAGGGGGATATGTAGAGGCATGAGATATAAAGGGGTAGGGAGTGGGGGGCTTTATGAGGGAGAGATATAGAGGGAAAGAGATAGAGATAGAAGAGAGAAATAGGAATAGGAAAGATGGGGGAAGAAAGAGAGTCAGGAAGGATTGTGGAAGATGGAGAAAAAAAAACTTGTGTTCATTATATTAATACAATAATTTAATTAGACACATGCATGTTATTTAAATGCATGTGCATTCGTAACCATGTGAGAAAATGATTGAATTTAAAGGAAAAAAGGGAGGATCACATTTTTCTAATTATGTGGTGGATGAGGTGGCCACTTTGGTTTTAATTTCAAATTAAAATTCCTCGTCTTACAATACATGAACCAAAACATATTATTTTTACATCTTCCTCATTTTCATTTTCAAACATGTTTTTTTGCATATTCTCAATGCAATCTTTACTAATGAAACTGCACACAAACACAGACTTGCATTATATATATAAATATAATATATATATATATATATATATATATAATATATATATCTATATCTATATCTATATATATATAATATATATATATATTATATATATATAATATATAGTATATATATATATATATATAAACGTATATGATAATAATATTTGTTTTTCATGGTTACAATATAATGCAATCATGACAGCTAAAAAATACAAAAAAACATATCGATGAAATGTTGTTTAAACTATTATAACAATTAATTATTGTCTCCAGAGGTGCATTCTACAGCGCGATATGAGGGCCATGTGTGATTCCATTGACATGTGTCCTTAAAATAAAAATAAAATATTTCTAAATATAAAAGAAATGTATGCCATAGTAAAAAAAAAACAAAATTAATTTGCGTGTTTACTTAGTTTTAATGAAAAGCATTATAAAACATGAATAATCTCACCCTCACTATAGCCACTCTATTTATTGTTGATATTGCAACCCAATATAGTAAAAATACTTGACACACTCACACTCATGAATAAAATATTTTGATGTTCACATGGTGTAAGATAATTTCATATCATCTTTAAAAAGAGATAAAGTAATTAAAAGTGATAAAAGCACCAGTAAGATGTTTAAACCTCATACATTTTAAAAATATTTCAAAACAAAATTTAAATAAACTATTTGAATATAATATATATATTATATAATATTATATGATATATATAATATATATATATATATATATATATATATATATATATATATATATATATAATGTTAAGATACAATATTTAATGTTGTATAATAAAATATCTAATGTCTAACAAAAAAGTAATTGAAAGTGAAAAATTAAATAAAAAATATTAAGTTCTTCATAGTAAGAATAATAAGTGGGAGATGTGCAATTCATTCAACTATTAATATAAAATTAATATGTGACATTTAAAAATATTCATAGTAATAATAATAAATTTGAATGTGGGTCATCAGTAAAATATTGTAATATGTAGAGTTAAGCGATACTGATGATATACTTGATAAATACTTTTATATAGCTGATGTCATTTACGATTTTAGATTTGATGAAAGGGAAGATACTCACGTAAACATTGCTAATGCTATGGTATATAAGATTAATTGCTCAGACATTTTAAGTACTGTATAACCAAATAATTATAAATTGTTGAGATATTGTTTTCTTTCACATTGTTCATTACTTCATAAAATGTTAGGTTATTAAATAAATTGAAGAAAAAAAGATGGTTCTAACAATAAATGTAGGCATCTGAGTACTAAAAATGGTTTAAATTCAACATCTACATTTAGGTCTATTTAGTCACATTAGTGGTATGTGCAAATAATAAATAACTTAATTAATTAGATTAAGAGCCGTTACATTATTTCAAAGCTGATTGGCTTAATAATTTATGAAATTTAAAAACATTTTTTACTAAATTTTTTATAAATATATTAGCACAACTACATTAATAGTTATGTTTGATATAAATCGATCGACATCATATTCATACTTTTGTTTATGTATTAAAGGTGGAAAATGTTGCCAATTGGCATATATCATCCACATTTACTAATGTTTTTGTGCTAGTTAATGACTAGTGTGCATGAGGAAGATTAATATAAAATTGTTGACTATGGTTGACCATGGTTAAACTTATTCATTATGTTGTTGATGAGGATTTACTACAATCAACGTATAGTTGATTATGGATGACCATGCTTGTGATGGGCCTCCCAATTACGTAAAACATAAGGTCAATTTAACCTTTCCTATGCATAGATAGGTTGTATCAGACCTTCCTTTTTGTTCTTAATAACACTTAGCTAAAATTAGTCCTTATGAAGGTTTAGAAGTTCTTTCATGCTTTATTCCTAAAAGGATTATTTTGTAGAATATTAAGAGGATTTTGCAATGATTACGAGGATATCCAACCACAAATATTTGTGGGGCCTACCCCTTGCTATGGAAGGATCAAAATTAGTTGGCTTAATACGATAAATTCTCCTTCTTGTTGTTGCGAGGACACCTATAGAGCATGATCTAGTTCTGTAGGAGTTTTTGAGGGAAACAAATCCTCCTTTCAAAGAGGTTGTTCCTCATTCATTTTCTATAAATAGAGGGCTTGAGTATCTCATTAGGTAGTTAGTAGAAGTAAGATAATAATAGTTGATAACATTAGGAAGTTTAGTTCTTAGGTTCTGGAATTTTTTTTCCATGTACAAGCAATTCTTCAATTAATGAAAATAACCTTTGTTTTATTTCTTATTTCTATTCTCCTTTAGTGATCTAAGCTTCCTTAGGTTAGGGCCCAAATCAGGTGCTCAAAACCACTTCTGTATTATTGCTATTTATGCATTTGTTCGATTCTGCAGTTTATTTCTGAATATTGCTTTTATGCATGATTAGTTACATGCTTTATCAATACTCTCTCCGTACAAAGCCTCTAAGCATTAGATGATAGTTGTGGTAGTGGTTATATAGTTCAAATAGCATCCTTATTAATTTATTTTAGTTTACCTTAGTTGATATTGTTTATTTTATGTTTATCATTACTATTTCATTATGTCTGTAGTGGCCAATCTAGGGTGCTAGATTAGACTAAATTTAATGTCAACCAAGGTAGGTAAACTTAGAGGCACGTGTCTAAAGTCTATAGACCTAAAAGGATCTCATCTACCTAACTTAGTGTCTACTGTGACAGGCTACAACACTCCTTTACAGGAGATTGAAATATGTTTCCTTTCACACTTTAACACTCAGATCATCTAATTTAATTAATTGTTCTAAAGAAACAACGTGTTACTAGTCTGAGTTTTCAACCCTCTTACAAGGATATCATTCACGAAAGCTCTTTCTAGCTAACACACTAAGCATTCATGAAAACCAAAAACTCTTTTAAGCACACTAAAACTCAAATGCATGAAAACAGAGTCCACAGAGATACTTTGAAATTCAATGGTCGATTAAATCTTTTACAAGATCTTGTTCAATAATCTAGAAATCGAATTTTCAAGCTATCACCATGAATCATACAATAATACTTGCAAGAACTTCTAATGGAATCAATAAACTCACAGGCAAGAAAATAACATCAAATGCTATTCAACGCTATTCAGATTTGGAAATGCTATGGAAATGAAAACAAAAGTGTACCAATCTCCACGTAGGGCCCGTCCACGCTTTAATGGCACACTTAGGAAACTTCAAGTGATGAAAACGTTAACACATAAGCACCGTAATGGTGAAACGATGCCTGTAATTAAGTTCTAGAAATCAAATTACATGCAAGAACAACGTTCTAGAAACAATACATAAGAACAGTGTTCTGGAAAATACAATACACAGTCTTTTTAATATGCTTCTCTACTATCCCCTGTTCACTAACTTTCCCTCTAGTCTATGATCGAATGTACATACATTATCATGCAGATGTTTCTACTTTTACAATCAAAAAGATGATTTTTGTTTTTTTCTAATCTTAACTGATTTCCAAAACAAAACGAAATCAGTTTAGGTAACTCTGGCTTTTTGGTGCTTTTGTGACCAAAAGGGTGTTGTGCCATACAACAACCCCTCATTTCATATCATTACTATTCCAAAATTATAATATGAAATGTGTCCCTTTTTAATTTTTGTTTTTAAATTGGTATCAATTTAACGTTTTATTTCAAAAAGGCCCGAAGAAATAAAAGAAAACATTATTAAGAGGCCTTTTCAATAAAACCAATCAAAAACCCCAACGTAAAACGATTTATCTTTATCATTACGATAAAGCGATCACAAGATCGCATATCGCAATGACAAAGAGAGCACAACTTAAGGGACATCTTGATTTCTGCCGATGCGAAAACGCTATCGGATATCGACAAAGCATAAAGTAACACAATTAACAACCCTTGCTCCGATGCGATGTGAAATCGGCAATTGGCAATCGACGATAATACTTAAGTGCAAATAAGCTCCCCCTCGCCCCGATGCGATGCGATATCGCTATTGGCAACTCGCCATGCCCACATTCTAAACAGCCCTACTCGCTACTCTCGACGCGATGCGATATCGCTATTGGTGATCGGGGATTCCAAATGAAACCAAAGTAATGACTTAGGATTTTCCCGATGCTCGATTACGAAAAGGTTAAAAAGCGCAGTTTTCAAAGTAAAAAATCATAAAGGCAGTTTAATACGATTTATTCGTAATTAAGGCAATATCTTTTGAAAAGCCGCTCATCCGTGTTCAACCGCCAAATCACCCAAGACATGCTTCAAATAAATCATTCGGCCATTAATTGAAGCGACTGGTATTAATGAGATTGACAGGCCTTAACGACCATCTAATGAAAACATCAAGCTTGTGATCTATTCACAGATTTGATTCGAAAGTCGTCTTAAGTCAATCGATCACTATGAATGCATCAAGATATATATACCTCACCCTATTCAATTCATATTATTGTTGCCTGTGTTATGCCTATCTTTCGCTCTGTGCAGGATTCCTCCACAGAAACAGAATTGAGTGGAATGGGAAAGAAGTCCAAAAAGACTAAAATGCCTACTGCTTCGCCAGTCGCAGGGCAAGCTATTGTTGATTCAAGCAGTAAAAAGAAAGGGCTTATATCAGATACGACATGCCTGGGACTTACCAGGGCAACTTGGCAAGGAACATATAATTTGATTGAAGCCGAAGAGCCGAAGGTGACCGAGATACAAGTCTCATGCGATAGTACCAGCAAATTTGAGGCCAATCTAAAAGACTTGGCCATCTCCTTTCTGCACAGAATAGCGGCCCGGGAGCAAATTCTCCCATATACAGATGTAGTAAGGTGGGCAATCCAAGAAATCCCAATTACCAACAGAATGTTTAGCACTGGAGATGGAAGGATTTTCGGTTCTTTTCAAGCCGCAGATCTAAGGAAAATGTATCACCTACCGGTAGAAGAGAAAAAATATAATACGGCATTTCTAGAGAAATTTCGAGCAGAGAACGAGACCGAGTCCAAACCAATTCAAGGCTGGAGACAAAATCCAACAAATCACAAGCATGAATCCTCAGGTAAGTACTCAGTCGACTTCCTATGTTCTCCTTACTGCTATGCTGGAATTATGTTGTGTAGGCTATGGGGATTGCATGAGAGATTATGGATTGGGCGGATATATTATCCGACAAGTTAGCCAAGGCCATTCTCGATTTCAGGTTTAACTCTCGCGTCACAGAGAGGTTTATTCTGCCATTTTATTACAACGTCTATGTGTTGGATGTCTTATGTTTTAATTCTAAGTTTCCTATGCTCAAATCGAGGTGGACGTCGCAAGACCCCACACCCATTCACATATATCATCAAAAGTTGTGGAAGACCAACTATAAGCACCACCTTTATCAAATCTGCAACGGTTTTATGTTGCCAATTTATTACTCCATTTTTGATAAGCCTGCCCCGAAGATTTCTGAGCAAGCAGGGGTAGATCTAACTGCAGTAGCAAGTTGGTTTGGAGAGGATAAATTCACCTACATCAGAGTTTTTGGCAGTCAGGCCAGGCCACATGTGCTCCCACTTTACATCCCTGATAAGTTACTTGCCAGGGAAGTAGCTTATCAAATCAATGCTGATGGGGTTACTCAGACCCTGGAAAAAGCGAAAAAGCATGTTTGGCCCTCTTTTCCCTTACGAATTGGAATTTGTACCCTTCATGATATCAAACACGCAGAGAAGGAAGCTGGGAAGATAAATTTGCTGACTCTGGCTACTCTGCCAAGCAGGCAGTATGATCCAAGGAAAATCGCTTAAAATGCGCTCGAACAGGCCAAATTGGCCAAGGTCGAGCACAAAAAAGACATATTCGAGGATTTGTTTGCATCGGCCGAATCGCTGTATCAAGTTAAGTCGCTTGCCAGAAATGTATACAACGATGAAGGACTAGCCGAATTCAACAGAATTAGAGAACATAGGTTGCAAACTCTGCCTCTAGACCTGTTAGCGACTATTCCGATGACGACAAAATCAAGCGAGCCTGAGCAGCGAAGTAATACGCCACCTCCTACTACATCAAAGCAGCAGGAGGAAGTACATAGCTAGAGGCAGGAAGAAACCCAGGAAAATGTGCAGCGATAGGAAGAAACCCAAGAAAAAGCCCAAGAAGAAAGCAACTCTAAAATTAATGATGATACACTAGTTGATCCGAATTTGCTCCAGCAATGGCAGCAATTCAATTCAATCATCGCCAACCTAGAGTGTTCGAAAGATGATGAGGTTTCTAAAGAGGGCGACACACAGGAAGTGACATCGAAATTGGTTTCGGGCGAAACCAGCGACCTACCCAAATCAAAAGAAACAGAAATAATTCCTAAGGATCCATCGGGTCAAATCATTTTGCAAATTGAAGAGATTCCCCCTTTGGATGTATTTTATAGCCCTAAGCACAAAGCTGTTGTAAAGCGACAGAGGAAAAGGAGAAGGGCTGATCAACCTTCTCTATTCCCTGAATTAGTAGTGACGGGCAATGTTGTGTGGAAAGAGGAATTCGACCCCTCCGATGACTTAACCAAGCTATCGCAATACGCTGGAGCATATTCAGCGGCGACCATTGATAAAGCATCAAAGATGAGTAGTTTATTGAAAGCGAAGGATCAAGACATCTTTTCGCTGCAGGCACAATTATCGGATGTCCAGCAGAAAGCAGAGGAGGCGGAGCAGGAATTGCTAGTACAGCAGCAGAGCAATCATCTGCTGACTAAGCAATTACAAGAGGAAAAACAGAGGATTGACGAGAGCGTAATCCAAAGGCAAAGAGAGCTATCGGCAACATTGGAGCAATTAAGAATATCAACTGAGGGAACAATAAAAGCTAAAGATGAGCAAATCGCTCAATTGTCAACTCAAATTGAGCAAATGAAAGGCTCCCTCAGGTAGATGAATTCAAAGCAGAAGTGCTTCAATTGAATAAGGCATTGATTAATCAAGTTAAGCTCCTATGTCAGCAGATTACATAGGCAGAACCATTGTGCGAGTTAGTAGCATCCATAAGCGAAAAGGTAGAAAAGGCAAGGACCAATTTGGATCAGGCTGAAGAAACACTGACAAGTTTTATAGAATGGCAAGATTCCGATCAAGGCCAGGCGACTAAACTACCGAGAATTCTGGAATCGCACAAAGAAATATTATTCACAGAATGGAAATCACAGTTAATGAAGGCAGAAAGAGCAATTTTTAGATGCAAAGCAACCACTGGTAATTTGGTTGAATTAGTAAATAATACACTTTATTATTCTAATATGATTTCCCAAACTCCAAGTCAATTAACAGCGACAAAGATGTTTGAGCATTCATGCTATCTGGAGCTGGATAAAAATGGAAGATTAATCGCGGGAATCAACAGTTTGACATGGGATGCTTATTGGTTCTTCTTAGTGAAGCCATACAGCCAAAGAGCTGCCTTAAAATGCCTCACAGATGCTATCGGGTATATCATACCCGACATTCAGGATGCCACCTTTGCTGCCCAATTTAGCTTGCGCCTCAACAGACCACCATAAGTGAAGCCAATGCTTGTGATAAGCCAGCTCAGGTTTAAAGGAAAACAACCTGAGTCATGATTCACATCACCGACTGCCAGATCGCCCCAAGGAGATAGATCGCATTTACTGATGCCAATTTAGTAGGATTTTGTTTCATAGAATTTTTTAGCTTAGTAGTATTTATAGACCCTTTCATGCTTTTAGAAAGGGTTGTAAAGTTTTGTATATGACTTAAACCCTGAAGTTGCACTATTGTACTTCAGGGATATTCTTTTATGAAACTGGACCAATTATTCTGAATTTAATGAGGAAAGTTTTTATGCAAATGTGCAAAACTGTCTTTGATTAAAAGCATTTCTGTATTGAAGAAGGAATTTTGAATAGCGATTGATATTTCGGATTGATCGGCAGCTCACATGGTACTATTATCTGCGTCTGTACTCATTCTTGTTATATGAATTGTTGTTTAAATCACTCTTTCTATTATCGCTTATATATATGTGTGCTTTTCACAGCATCCTTTATGCATTCCACTATTGGTTGTCTATAGCATGCTTCTCTTTCAATCGTATATATGTATCGATGATATAAACAGTGAATGCAGTAATTTGTATTTATCGGTTCATTATGACTATTCATATGAAGTAATCTTTGAATGATTGAATATCTCATATTTATATTACAGATTCATCTATATGCATGTTAGATAGATAAAGATTATTTAACGCTGCATTCCGAATGAATAAGTTGTTCCCGGAATTAGTATTAGTTTCCCTATTTTTGTCAATAGAATAAGCTAGCCGCCTTATCATCAAAAACAAACTATTCATCACCCATCCATCCCTTTTATTCAATATCGGGAAACTGGTCCCGTTATCTCCAGTCGGAGCCACCATTCCAAACGAAAAAGGAGTTGTACCAAGGTCCAGACCGGGTGGTTATCCCCCAATGTTGTTGCAGCGATTTTCGAGGCATCAACATTTTTGGCGCTAGAAGGAGGGCCATCCGCTATGAATGGCGAGTAAGCCAATGCCTGCAAACCATTCAAAGAGTAATTCACCCTCCACCTCTCCTCGGACATCTCGTTCGCATTTTGCATCTCCAGTATCTAGACGAGACGAAGAAGAATCAACCACTACTGCTCAATTACATCATACTTCAGAACACTTAAGTTCGGAGTCCCCTGAAGTTCAATCCATCATCCAAAAACTTCAAGGCTTCTCAATTTTCCCTCCTAGATCTAAAGTATCACAAGGCAGTCAGACTTCGGAATTTCGCTTACCCCCTCACCTTACCAGACTCCAAAGTGAAAGGCTAGGTATTGAACCACCCGAGTTTCCTTTACCCGAAAGGAAAAGGATTAAAAAGACCGCTGAAGGTTCTGGTAGCGAAACCTTTTCTCCATCATCTTCCATTTCATCATCACCTGTGCGAAGTCAAACACCCACTTCACCACTACATATCGTTGTTCACCAGGGACTTCATCTCAAACATCGCAATATTTTCAGTCTGTACTTCCACCTCCCCCTCAAGCACCTGGAACACCACAAGAAATCGTTGGTAATCCTAAAATGGCCCAAAGACCATGGAGAAGTCCTGGTGCAGTCACTATGCCTGCACTTTTACATCCTTTACCTGATTACCCCGAAAAATGGCTACCCAAGTTCAATCCAGATGCTGGAACTTCGGAAGAAGAACATATAAACAATGTTATGTTGTCAGTCAATCTAAAGGGAGTCACTGAAGAAGATGTGGTAGTAAGATTGTTTCCCTATTCACTGCAAGGATCTGCATGGTCTTGGTATTTTTCCTTGCCCTCTAGATCCATCACAAGTTGGAATATCTTCCAGGAACAATTTCTCACCAAATACGGCGATGATAGATCCTTGGCTACACTCGTCCATGACCTTTCCAATTTAAGGATCGAGTCAAGAGAACCCATTAAGGAGTTCAACTCCTGATTCAACAAACTCTTGAACAAAATCCCCACTGATGATAAGCCAAGCGAACAAGTTAGAAGCAAGTGGTATATCACTGCTTTACCTTCGAACATAGCCATATTTTTGGATAGGGCTAAACAGCCTACATTGGCCGAAAACATGAAGGAAGCACTCACTGTGGAAAAAAGTGTAATCTCCTTAGAAAAGAAAACTGCCTTGGAAGGAAGAAAATCTAAAAAAGTATCCTTTAAAGATGACTCTAAGAAAAATATTACTAAGGATCCATATGACATGGAAGGCCTTCAAAAAGTCCTTAAAACCATGTCGAACGAAATGGTTGAGATCAAGAAACAAGTATCAGAATCCTCAACGAAGAAACCATTTAGGAATTTCAAGAAACCAGAGTCCAAACCTCCAAAAGTTATATCATATGCAGACTCAGATCCTGAAGAAGAAGAAGAGGAAGAAACAATTACACCATCTGAAGAAGAAGAAGAAGAAGTAGTTGAATGTCACAGGATGTGGGACTTTATACTCCCTAATTCCGATACTGACGCTGAGCAAGAAGCCTTTCCTGTCACCACTAGGAGTAAAGGTACTCCCGAACTTGTTCAAGCTAATCCAAAGGAAAGGAGCACTGGAACCAATACTGTAAAAGAAAAGGTACCCGTTAGAAAGCCAGCCGCGACAGTATCTAACAATCAACCATCATCCTCTACTACACCTTCGTCATCTAAAACGTTGGTAGTTGCTGATTCGATGGATTATAACATTGTCGATGACATGAAGAAAACTAAGGCAAACATCACCATGTTTGAACTTAGTAAATTAAAACATCAGCAAAAGTTACTACTCAAAGAACTTAACGCTGTTCCTTCTTCACCTCTTCCCACCACTAAAGCTGCAAGCGACTCAGGACAACCCCCTGCCGGTAGAGTTGAGGCAACTGACACAATTTTGATTGGAGATAGATCAAACTCCCATACCCCTCCTTTCCTCTTGACTTATGAAATTTATAATCGAAATCTACACAACTGCTTAATTGATTCTGGGGCATCTTCGAATATAATGCCTGCTTCAGTTTGCTCTAAACTGAATATAGAACCCCAGAAGTCTTCTATTCACATTGTGTAGTTAGATAGAACTAAAGTTCAAGTTCTAGGGGAAATAAACTTTGTAACAATCAAGTTATCGGTAGATCCAAGAATTGTCCAAAGGATTGATATTCTAGTCGTCGATATACCTAAATTCTATGGGTTAATTTTAGGCAGGGATTGGTTAGAAAAACTCCATGGGTATATTTCTACCGATTGGTCACATATGTGGCTCTCCTATAAGGGTAAGCCCAATCAAATAAAGATTGATCGAGAGAAACATATGACCCACACTGTTACAGAATTTGAACAAGAAAATCAGCGAGTCGCGTTCAACAATAATATCCTAGGAAACTATTCTTCAAAGTCATTTTTCGACAATTATATTGCCCAGCCATCCCCTTTCTCAGTCAATAATTTCGCATCACAGATCGAAAACTTTTCACAGACCGACAGGTCTAAATGCGTTAATGTTACTGAGAATGATGTAACAAAGACTGTAGATAATTCATTATTTTGGTCTTTATATTTTGACAGATCTAAGTCCAGTGAAGGATCAGGAGCAGGTTGCATTTTGGTCAGCCCGCAAGGAGAAAAATCAATGTTGTCTTGTAGATTAGAATTTGAATGCACCAATAACACAGCCGAGTACGAAGCGCTAGTCCAAGGACAATACAAAGCGATCGGCCTCAAAGTTCAATACTTAAAGGTCTTTGGCGACTCTGAAATTATTGTTAAACAGGTAAGGAATAAAATTCATTGTCTTTCGAACCATCTTAAGCATTATCAATCGCTGGTACAAGAGCTAACATCCCATTTTTTAGCATTCAATATTTCTTCCATTCCCACCCAGGTCACAAAATTTGGCAGCCGATTTGCTAGCCAATGTCGCTTCCAAGTTGCTCCCTTCCGAAGACTATAGTCTAGATAGGTTTTCAGTAGAATTACTTTTTAGGCCATCCATTCCTGACAATGTAACTAATTGGAGAGTGTTTAACCATGATGATGACATTTTACAATTTCTAACCTCTGAAAAATCCTATGACAATCAAATCATTGAGGAAGATGAGCACGATACTCAAATGCAAGGTAAAGATGAGGAGAACTCAATCCCTAAGCGTGTAGTGAAGCTTGAAGATCTTTACGATATTAAAGACAGGTTCAAACCTGTATCTAACGCAAAGCTTCAGAGCTCTACCTTAAGGTTTGAATTAATAAACCTTGGCACCGAACAAAATCCTCAAAACATTAATTTAGGATTAGGACTTTCCATAGAAGAAAAGGAAGCATTTATTAGTCTGTTACGAAAGAATAAACATGTTTTCTCTTGGAGATATGATGATCTAGAAACATATGACACATCTATTATTCAACACACTATCCCAATGCTTCCCAAACAGAAACCAGTTCAACAGAAATTGAGAAAAATTCATCCAAATCTAGAGGGACAAATATGGAACTCAACAAACTTTTGAAAGCTAAGATTATTTTTCCCGTACGACACTCAAATTGGGTCTCCAATATGGTACCAGTCGGAAAGAAGAATGGCGACATAAGGATTTGTATTGATTTCAGGAATTTAAATAAGGCAAGTCTAAAAGATAATTTCCCATTACCCACTATGGAGCAGATACTCCAATCAGTGGCAGGTTCAGAGTTAATGTCCTTCTTGGACGGGTTTTCAGGGTATAACCAAATTCTGGTTCACCCCGATGACAGACTCAAAACCACATTTAGAACAAAGTGGGGAACATATGCATATTAGAAAATGGCTTTCGGACTCATCAATGCAGGAGCCACTTTCCAAAGGGCAATGGATATGGCTTTCAAAGGGTTAATTAATAGAATAGTAGTCGTCTATTTAGATGACATTACTGTATTTTCAAAAGAGATATCCAATCACTTGCATGATTTGAATCAAATCTTTCAACGATGTAAGAAATACGGTATTTCTCTAAACCCTAAGAAATCTTTTTTCGCTCTTGATCAATGTAAACTCCTAGGCTTTATTGTATCTAAAGATGGAATCTATATTGATCCAGACAGGACTAAAGAAATTTCTGAAATCCCTTTTCCTCATAATAAGAAATCCATGCAGTCATTCTTAGGCCAAATCAATTTTGTAAAAAGATTTGTTCCAGATTTTTCTCAAATTATCTTACCACTTCAAACTATGATTAAGAAAAATTCAGTCTTCAAATGGGGATTGCCAGAAAAGGAAGCATTTGAACTGATCAAGCAGTCAATAATCAATGCCCCAGCTCTAAATACTCCAAATTTTTCTAATCACTTTACATTATATACCATCGCATCCGATTCTTCTTATGCTGCAGTACTTACACAGATCAACAATCATAATTTGGAAGCACCAATTTCATTCTATAGCTCAAATCTTCAAGGTGCAGAACTAAATTATTATGAAGTAGAAAAACAAGCCTTTGCTGTATATAAAGCAGTTAAACATTACAGACCTTTCCTGTTAAAAGCCCATACAAAGGTTATAGTTCCTTTCTCCTCAGTTAGACAACTATTAATCCAAAGAGAATTGGGAGAAAAAAGGGCAAATTGGGTAACAGCACTTCAAGAATATGACCTAGAGATCAAGCCAGCAAAGATTGTTAGAGGCCAAGGTTTTTGCAGGTTATTGGTAGGTGCATCCAACATCCCAGAGTCAAGTGATACAGATCAATCTGAAACCATCAATCAAGTAAGTGTCATTGACTCTGAATCACAGTATGCTGATTTAAAATTTTACTTGAAAAATGGATATGCACCTCCCAACCTATCCTACAAAAACAAAAGGGCAATAAGATTAAAAGCGAAAAATTTTACCATGATTGATGATGTTCTGTTTAGGCAAAATTATGACTCCGTTTTACTAAGATGCCTTGAAAAAAAGAAAGAACAAAGGGTCTTGCAGGAATTTCATGACAGACCAGCAGGAGGCCACTTTGGAGCTGATACCACTGCTCACAAAGTCATCCATGCTGGGTATTATTGGCCCACTCTGTTTAGAGATGCTCATGAATATGTGAGGAAATGCCGAAATTGTCAAACTTCAAATGGAAGACGAAATAAATCATCCTTACCTCTACAACCAGTCAACATTGAACAGCCATTTGAGCAATGGGGCTTGGACATTATCGGAGAAATTACCCCTAATTCTTCCAAACAACACAAGTATATCCTTACTGCTACTGATTACTTTACCAAGTGGGTCGAAGCGATTCTGTTAAAGACAACAAACTCTGAAGCCATTATTGAATTCATAAATCAATTCATCATTATCAGGTTTGGTGTCCCGAATGCTCTTGTTTTTTATAATGCATCTTACTTTTCAGGCAATGCTATGTTTGATTTCGCAATTAAAACAAGTTTCAAACTCAAATATTCTGCTAACTATTATCCTAAAGGCAATGGTTTAGCCGAATCTACAAACAAAAACCTTATCAAAATTATCAAGCGAATTATCGAACAAAATCACAAGACTTGGCACAAATCTTTAATATTTGCGCTATGGGCTAACAGGATAACACATAAGGCTTCTATAGGTTCTTCCCCATTTAAACTCGTTTATGGGAAAGAAGTTGTACTACCAACAAATCTTATTCTTCCTTCTCTAGCCCTAGTTCAATTTATTGAAGAAAATCCTTCTTCTTCTTTACAGTTTAGACATGACCAAATCCTAAAATTGGAAGAAGAAAGAGAAAAAGCCAAAATTATTCATGCCAAACATCAGCAGATCATCAAAACATCATTTGATTCAATTTCATCTTGTTCTAAACAATTCCAAGTCGGTGATTTAGTTTTGAAATGGGACAAAGCCCATGAAGATAAAGGAAAACACACCAAGTTTCAGAAGATGTGGCTTGGATCGTTTCAGATCTGTGAAAAGATAGGTCATTCAACCTTCATGCTACAAGGTTTATTAGGGTTGAAAGATTCTCTCCCTGTTAATGGTCTAATCTTAAAGAAATTTTTCAACTGAGGAGGTAACCCATTCTCCTTTTAATAGTATTTTTATAGTTTGTAGCAAAATTAGAAAATAAAACTGTAAGGCATTTTCTATTTGACCTTTGTTGTATTCAAAGAGTTTCTCAAAAACAAGCTATTCGATATTTACTTTTAAATAAATAGAAGTATTAAACAAAAGGAATGATTTCTAGGAAATTAGTTATAATTGCATTCTGAAACTACACTACGATCCTAGTAAACTCCTCTTGAAGTTTATAAATCTTGTAAATCTTTTTAGATTTTTAAATTGGTTATAAAAGGGTTATTAATATTAAAATAGAAGCTAATCTAAATTCAACATCTCAAACTCTTACCTTGTCATCCATCCTAACTTAAGGAGGAAAATTGTCTATCCCATTTACCCAAGTTCACGATTATTCATGGTGTAATTCCAAGAATAATGGGTATAAAAGTTGAGAGGTCTTATTACAAGCCTCCTTACCATGTTCATAGGAAAATAGTTTAGCCGACATTACCAATATTGCATACCAAAACAGGGTAATGGCTTCTTTTGTAAGACAAGGGGTCTCATCACGAGCCAGCTTGTTTGGTTAGATTACTACCAGTGAATGGCATTGTCACCTAACTGGCCACCACACCAGGGCAATGACTTTTATCTTACAAAATAGCAGAAAATGAAAAGAAATGTAAAAAAAAAACATGTTTTGAATTCATTCTGTTAATCATGCTCTGAAGTGAATGGGACAATAGACAACCATATGGTTTAAAGGTATCCGTGCCGAAACTATGGACGTTTGCTGGCAGCAGAGGCTCTCCCTGTGATGAAGAGAGTTAATTTTACTAGCTGATTTGGAAAAAGTTCTCTGTTTTATCAATATCAACCATCGAACGCCAATTTAGAATCTAGAATGTCTTTATTTTTAACAAAAGAGGAAATTAGCGAAAAAAGTTTTGTTTTGTCTGGAATGCAACTATACCTAGTTATATTAGAATTTTCCATTTTGAATAGAATTTCTATTTTGAAAAAGTTTAAGTATTTCTACACTTTTTAGAGATAACTGTTTCTTCCAGCGAATCGCCAATTGTTGTGCCATACAACAACCCCCCATTTCATATCATTACTATTCCAAAATTATAATGTGAAATGGGTCCCTTTTAATTTTTTTTTCAAATTGGTATCAATTTAGAGTTCTATTTCAAAAAAGAGCTCGAATAAAAGGAAACATTATTAAAAGACCTTTCTAACTAAAACCAATAAAAAATCCCAATATAAAACGATTTATCTTTATCATCGCGATAAAGCGATCGCAAGATCGCATATCGCAATGACAAAGAAAGCACAACTTAAGAGACATCTTGGTTTTCGCCGGTGCGAAAATCGCTATCGGATATCGCCAAAAGTATAAAGTAACATAAGCAATAACCCTTGCTCCAATGCGATGCGATATCGGCAATCTGCAATCACATTGAAATGCAAAAAGCCTCCCCCTCACCCGATGCAACGCGATATCGCTATCGGCGATCGACGACTCACCATGCCCTCATTCTAGATGACCCTCCTAGCTATTCCCGACGCGATGCAATATCGCTATCGGCGATCGCGGATTCCAAACGAAACCAATGTAATAACTTAGTATTTCCCCGGTGCCCAATTGCGAAAAGGAAAAAAGCGCAGTTTTCAAAGAAAAAGTCATAAATGGCAGTTTAATATGATTTATTCATAATTAAGGCAATATCCTTTGAAAAGCCGCTCATCCGCGTTCAAACCGCCAAATCACCCAAGGCATGCTTCAAATAAATCATTCGGCCATTAACCGAAGTGACTGGTATTAATGAGATCGACAGGCCATAACGACCATTTAATGAAAATAGCAGGCTTGCGATCTATCTACAGATTTGATCCTAAGGCCACCTCAAGTCAATTAATCGCTATGAATGCATCCATATATATATACTTCATGCTGTTCAATTCATATTATTGTTGTCTGTGTTACGCCTATCTTTCGCTCTGTGCAGGATTCTTCCACAGAGACAGAATTAAGTGGGATGGGAAAGAAATCCAAGAAAACTACAATGCCCACTGCTCCACAATCCGCAGGGCAAGCTGTCATTGATCCAAGCGGAAAGAACAAAGGGCTCATATCAGATACAACATGCTTAGGACTTACCAGGACCACTTGGCAAGGGACTTACAATTTGATTGAAGCAGAAGAGGCAAAGGTGACCGGAATAGAAATTTCATGTGCTAATACCAGCAAATCTCATGACAATTTAAAAGACTTCGCCGACTCCTTTCTACACAGAATAGCGGCCTGGGAGCAAATTCTTCCTTACACGGATGTGGTAAGGTGGGCAATCCACGAGCTCCCAATTATCAAAAGATTGTTTAGCACTGTAGACGGGAGGATTTTCGGTTCTTTTCGAGCCGAAGATCTAAGGCTAATGTATCACTTACCAGTAGAAGAGAAGAAATATAATGATGCATTTCTAGAGAAATTTCGAGCAGAGAACGAGACCGAGTCTGAACCAATTCGAGGCTGGAGACAGAATCCAACAAAACACAAGCATGAAACCTCGGGTAAGTACTCAGTTGACTCCCTGTGTTCTCCTTACTGTTATGCTAGAATTATGATGTGTAGGCTATGGGGATTGCATGACTCTGCCAATTTTACCATAGAAATGGTCCCCCTAATGGAGGCAGCATGTAGTGGAGAAACTATGGACTGGGCGGTTATATTATCCGACAAGTTAGCCAAAGCCATCCTCGATTTCAGGTCTAACTATCGTGTCACAGAGAGGGTTATTCCACCATTTTATTACAGTGCCTATGTGATGGATGTGTTGTGTTTTAATTCTGAGTTTCCCGTGCCGGGATGGAGGTGGACGTCGCAAGACCCCACACCCATTCACATATATTATCAAAAACTATGGAAGACTAGTTATAAGCACCACCTATACCAAATCTGCAACGGTTTTATGTTGCCAATTCATTATTCCATTTTTAATAAGCCTGCCCCGAAGATTTCTGAGCAAGCAGGGTTAGATTTGACTGCAGTAGCAAGTTGGTTTGGGGAGGAGAAATTCACCTACATCAGAGTTTTTGGTAGTCAGGCCAGGCCGCATGTGCTACCACTTTACATCCCCAATAAGCTACTTGCGAGGGAAGTAGCTTATCAAATCAATGTTGAAGGGGTTACTCAGACCCTGAAAAGAGCTAAAAAACATGTTTGGCCCTCTTTTCCATTACTAATTGGAATTTATACCCTGCATGACATCAAGCGTGCAGAGAAGGAAGCTGGGAAAATGAATTTGCTCACTCTGGCTACTCTACCAAGCAGGCAGTATGATCCAAGGAAGATTGCTTACAATGCACTCGACCAGGCCAAATTGGCCAAGGTCGAGCACAAAGAAGACAAATTCGAGGATTTGTTCACATCGGCCGAATCGTTGTATCAAATCAAGTCGCTTGCCAGAAATGTGTATAATGATGAAGGGCTAGTCGAATTTAATAGAATTAGAGAACAGAGGTTGCAAACTCTGCCTCTAGACCTGTTAGCGACTGTTCCAACAACAACCAGGTCAAGCGAGTCTGAGCAGCGAGATAATACGCCACCTCCTACTACGTCAAAGTAGCAGGAGGAAGTGCATAGCCAGAGGTAGGAGGTGACTTAGGAAAATGTGCAGCGACAAGAAGAAACCTAGTCGAAGACCTAAGAAGAGATCAACTCTAAGAATAATAATGATATATTAGTTGATCTGAATTTGCTCCAGCAATGGAAGCAATTCAGTACAATTATCAGTAACCTAGAGTGCTCGAAAGATGATGAGGTTTCTAAAGAAGGTGACACACAGAAAGCGACATCCAAACCGGTTTCGAGCGAAACCAGCAGCCTACCCAAAACAAAGGAAACAGAGATAATTCCTAAAGATCCAACGGGAGAAATCATTTTGCAAATTGAAGAGATTCCCCCTTTGGATGTATTTTATAGCCCTAAGCATAAATCTGTTGTAAAGTGACAGAGGAAAAGGAGAAGAGCTGATCAACCTTCCCCATTCCCTGAATTGACAGTAACGGGCAATGTTGTGTGGAAAGAGGAATTTGACCCCTCCGATGACTTAACCAAACTATTGCAATTCGCTGGAGCATATTCAACGGCAACCATTGATAAAGCATCAAAGGTAAGCAGTTTATTGAAGACCAAGGACCAAGACATCTCCTCGCTACAGGCAAGACTATCAGAAGTTCAGCAGAAGGCAGAGCAGGCGGAGCAAGAATTGCTAGTGCAGCAACAGAACAATAATCAGCTGACCAAGCAATTACAAGAGCAAAAGCAGAGGATTGATGAAGGCGCAATCCAAAGGCAAAAGGCGATATTGGCAGCACTCGAGCAGTTAAGAATATCAACTGAGGGAACAATGAAAGCAAAAGATGAGCAAATCGCTCAAATGACCACTCAAATTGAGCAAATGAAAAAGCTCCCTCAGGTAGACGAATTCAAAGCAGAAGTGCTCCAATTAAATAAGGCATTAATTAATCAGATTAAGTTACTATGTTAACGGATTACACAAGCAGAACCATTGTGTGAGTTGGTAGCATCCATAAGCGAAAAGGTAGAAAAAGAAAGGACCGATTTGGATCAGGTCGAAGAAACACTGACAAACTTTATAGAATGGCAGGATTCCAATATAGGTCGGGCAACTAATCTACCGAGAATTTTGGAATCGCACAAAGAGATATTATTCACAGAATGGCAATCGCAACTAATGAAGACAGAAAGAGCAATTTCGAGATGCAAAACAATCAGTGGAAATTTGGTTGAATTAGTAAATAATACACTTTATTTATCTAATATGATTTCCCAATGCACTCCAGGTCAATTAATAGCGGCACATATGTTGGAGCACTCATGCTATCCGGAGCTGGAGAAAAATGCAAGATTGATCGTTGGGATCAACAGTTTGACATGGGATGGTTATTGGTTCTTCTTAATCAAGCCATATAGCCAAAGAACCGCCTTGAAATGCCTAACAGATGCTGTCGGGTATATTATACCCGACATTCAGGATGCCACCTTTGCCGCCCAATTCAGTTTGCGCCTCAACAAACCACCAGAAGTGGAACCAATGCTTGCGACAAGCGAGCTTAGGTTTAAGGGCAAACAACCTGAGGCATGACTCACTTCGCCGACTGCCAGATCGCTCCTGAGAGATAGACCGCATTTACTGATACCAATTTAGTAGGATTTTGTTTCATAGATTTTTTAACTTAGTAGTATTTATAGACCCTTTCATGCATTTAGAAAGGGTCGTAAAGTTTTGTATATGACTTAAACCCTGAAGTTGCACTATTGTACTTCAGGGATATTCTTTTATGAAACTCGACCAATTATTCCGAATTTAATGAGGAAGGTTTTTATGCAAAGGTGCACTACTGTCATTGTTTGAAAGCATTTCTGTGTTGAAGAAGGAATCTTGAATAGCAATTGATATTTCAGATTGATCTACAGCTCACATGGTACTATTATTTGAGTCTGTACTCATTTTTGTTATGTGAATTGTTGTTTGGATCACTCTTGCTATTGTCGCTTATATATATATGTGCTTTTCACAACATTCTTTATGCATTCCAGTATTGGTTGTTTATCGCATGCTTCTCTTTCAACCATGTGTATGTATCGATGATATAAATAGTGAATGCAGTAATTTGTATTTATCGCTTCATTGTGACTATTCATATGAAGTAATCTTTGAATGATTGAATGTCTCTTATTTATTTTACAGAGTCATCTATATGCCTGTTAGATAGATAAAGATTATTTAACGCTGCATTCTGAATGAATAAGTTGTGCCTGGGATTAGTATTAGTTTCCCTATTTCTGTCAATAGAATAAGCAAGTCGCCTATCACTCAAGTAAATTATTCATCACCCATCCATCCCTTTTATCTTACTATCGGGAAAATGGTCCCGTTATCTCGAGTCGGAGCCACCATCCCAAACGGAAAAGGAGCTGTACCAAGAACCGGACCAGGTGGTTATCCCCCAATGTTGTGGCATCGATTTTCGAGGCCTCAACAGCATGACAGGAAAAGAAAAAGGTTGTGGTTGTCATAAGAAAAATATATCAAGAAGGTGTTTCACAGATTTAATATTAAGGATGCCAAGCGAGTTCCTACACCCCTTAAAGCCCACTTCAAGCTCAGTACTGAATTATGCCCTAGTGATGAAAATGAGAAAGAAGAGATGAGAAGGATTGAGACATTGCATATTCAGTGGGAGTACTGAGCAGGTTCCTTGCCAATCCAACAAACAACATTGGCAAGCATTGAAATGGACTTTGAGGTATCTCAAGGGTACTAGTCATTATTGTTTATGTTTTGGTCATAATAAGACTATGCTTGAAGGGTTTACAGATGCAGATATGGCTGGAGACATGGACACTAGAAAGTCCACTAAAGGTTATTTGTTTACATTTGTAGGTGTAGTAGTATCTTGGGTGTCAAGGCTACAAAAGGAGAGTACATAGTTGCAACAAAAGCTTGTAAAGAGATGTTAGGATGCAACTATTCCTAGGAGAGATAACAATATATTGTGATAGTAAAAGTGCCATTCACTTGCGAAAAACCAAGCACATTGACTTAATGTACCATTAGATCTACCATGTGATCTTTGGAAAAGATCCATACAGATAGGAACCCTGTTGACATGTTCACTAAGATTGTACCAAGAAATAAACATCAGTTACTGGTCACTGCCACACCTACAACAAACCTACCACACTTCCATTATCTTCTAGATCTCCATCTGAAATCACATGCAAGATCCTAGATCCTCCTTCAACCTCTATAAATTTGTAATTTATATTGCCAAGGCATGCAAGCCAAGGCCCAAGAGTTGTGTAATCAAAAGTGATTTATCTTCTCCAGTTATTTAATTTATCTCTACTGTTATTTGTGATTAAATAATCTTGTTATTTCTCCATTTCTCTGTTTCCTTAAATTATTCTCTATATACTTTGAACTAAGAACAGCTGTGTACTCTAATCTAACCAATCACACACATAATCACACACAACTCAGCATAACCGATCTCACACATAATCGCACACAACTCAGAAAAATCGTATAGATCTTCACATATATTCGTACATAACACACAGCACCGTAGGGGCAAATGCCCCGGCATACGACAGCGTGGTTACGTAGTATAAATTTTTTTAAACAAAACTAATTTGAACCTAAAATTTTTTCTACGATTCAAAAATATTTTGATGGACGGACTAAATAGAGATCTCACTGCGCAAGCAGTGACGTAACAAACATAAATGTACAGACTACCAAAACCTGTTAATCATGTGCTTCATGAATAACTGACATTAATCTTGTTAACCATGTC
The DNA here is from genome assembly GCA_000404065.3 of Pinus taeda. Taxonomy (NCBI): domain Eukaryota; kingdom Viridiplantae; phylum Streptophyta; class Pinopsida; order Pinales; family Pinaceae; genus Pinus; species Pinus taeda. Next base: position 154,298 of record APFE030138807.1, on the reverse strand, counting down.
TTGCCGACATATGCCGTACGACGACAATATGGGGTGAAAAGATTATTGATTTGAAATAAAAAATCGTTTCTTGGGTCGGAAGTTGGACCACGCGGTAGTTTTCGAATGCGTTATCATTATGGGCGAAAGCAAGAAAAAACGAAATAGTGACGTTATCTTTGGGCGGCGTCGTTACCGCAACACGTAGATTTGCCGCTGACATTTTTACACGTAGATTTGCCGCTGACATTTTTCAGGAAACTTTATGAAAAGCCACGTAGAGAAAATAGTTAATGGCATGCCTGTCTCGTGGTTATTGTTTGAAGACTAAAGATGATGGCAAGTAAACGACGGAACTAGTACGTTAATCGCTTATCAGGGTTGGCTGTTATGAATATTTGAGTGATTCGTCTAAACAGGCGGAGGAGGAATTATGAGGACTTGTAAAAGTGGTCGGAATTTGGTAAAAAAAATGCAAAATGGAGAGGAATTTCTGTAACTTTATCGGCCTCGTTAGACTACGCGATATTTGAGTTCGCTTTATAGAGTTCTAACTAACGTTTCCATTTGAAGACTAAAGAAGGCAAGTAAACGACGGAACTATGTACACAAATCGCTTATCTCTGTTGGTTGTTATAAGTATTTGAGTTCGTTTCGTGGAGTTCTAAGTAATATTTCCATAGCGGTCGCTGTGCTTAATTCCAGAGCTCCTTTAGTTTCATCATGGTTGTCAAATTTGGCCATGGCTTATGCCACTCGATTTACTGCCCGCCTCGCTCGGCATCTGTTCCTACACTCGCAGTTTTCAAGAAAATATACAATCCCAATTTAGCTTCTCGTAAGACACTAGTATCGCCAAGAGTAGCTACAGTTGCATCGCCTCTCTTGCAGGGTGGATGCATAAGCACACAAGATGGGATTTTACAGAGCTTTAGGGAAGAGTTGGATCGGCCAGTTTTATACTCACAGTACACCAAAGAATTGGAGACAGCTACTGATGTTCATGTACAGTTAGCAGATACGTGGAAAGATATACAAGGATCCCACAATTGGAATGGGCTGTTGGATCCAGTGAATCCCCTTCTCTTATCAGAGATTATCAGATATGGGGCATTTGTGCTGGCTACTTACGAAGCTTTTGACGGGGATCCTCAGTCTAAGTATTACGGGAGCTGCAAATATGGTCGGAAGAGTTTGCTTCCTCAATTGGGTATGAAGAATTCCGGTTATGAAGTTACAAAATATATTTACTCGGCCACACCGGACATTGACGTGCCTGATTTCTTGAAGAATGAGTTAAAAAGTGGAGGCGGATATAGCTGGAATGGTTATGTTGCGGTGTCAAGCGATAAAGCAGAGATTAAGCGACTAGGACGAAGGGACATTGTGGTGGCGTTGAGAGGTACTGCCACATACATGGAATGGCTTGCGAATTTGATGCATTCACTAACTCCTGCTCGTTTCAATCCATTCGATCCTCGTGAGGATGTAAAGGTCGAGATGGGTTTTCTGTCCCTCTACACTTCGCACAATTCCAGGTGCAGGTTTAACAATGGCAGCGCCAGAGAGCAGCTTTTGTCCGAGATTGCGAAACTCATACACAAATACAGAGGAGAGGAACTTAGCATAACGATAACTGGACACAGCATGGGCAGTGCAATGGCTATGCTATGTGCTTACGACATCGCCGAGCTTGAAATAAACCGTGTGCATTATGAATCTTGCTCCAGAATACCAATAACGGTATATTCATTCGGAGGTCCCCGTGTGGGAAACGTCGCCTTCAAAGATCGGTGTGATGAACTAGGCCTCAGAATACTTCGAATCGTCAACGTTCACGATGTGGTGACGAAGGTTCCCGGTGTAATATTTAATGAGAATTGTCGCCTCCGGCGAACAGTGATTGATAGAGTTCCATGGACTTATTCTCACGCAGGTGTTGAACTGGCGCTGGATCACAACCTGTATAAGCAATTCTTCCAGGGCAAAATTCATCATCCGTCCTCCGTTCATGACTTGGCTACATATTTGCGGCTTTTGACGTGCTACAACGGTCCATCCTGCATTCATGATCTCCATTGGCATGATTGGCGTAACCATGACTACCAATTGCAGGACGACCGTAACTGCGATTGGCGGTCTGGCTTGATAAGACACCTACGACGTTTCTTCGAGAAACACCTGACATCAATATAGATGCCATATGGGCCATTCTTTCTTCATCTCTGTGAGAGAGCCTCAAAATCCAAAACTTTTGGAGAAAATAAGAATCCCAAACTTTTTGGAGAAAATAAGACAGACATGTACAGATTGCTTTAATCTTCGTGACTTTAATCTTCATGGCTAACTCTTTAAGAAAATTTAATTTGTTTGATGGCTAAAAATTTAGTGGTATGTGAGGCATGTTAGGTTTGAGAAAATTAGAACAAACCTGAAATCTTGTATTTAATGGGAAGACAGGTAAGGTATATGGGATTAAGAGTGATACAAATTTGCAATCAGCATGGAAACTTGAATGAGGATGTTGGAAGTCTACATATTTCATGAATCGTCATTTCAAAATAATGAAACGTTTATTATAATGAGGGTTATTGTTTCAGTTTTTTCCTGTAATCTTAAGATTTTAGTTAACACTACCATTATAAAATTTGGCGTTGTAATTTATATGATCTAGATAGTTACTCTTACCATATATTTAAGTCTTAACATGGCCAACCTTTCTTTAACATCAACGCAAAATAGTTTCCAACATTTACCTTCAAAATTATATAAATAAAATAAATTGTAATATTTATTTATTATAGTTTAATTAATTCACAATTAGGATTTCCAAAACACTGGTGAGTTAACGTGTCTTCATAAATTGGTTTCATTTTGGTAAGGATGGAAGAAGAATCTTTACAAAGAAGATGGGATTAATAATTTTTAAGAAATTTTAATAAAATTGTAGCCAAGTAACTAGATGAAAATTTTTATATAATAGTTTTCTTTTTTTACTTTTAAAATTATATTAAATAAAATAAATACTAATATTTATTTATACAGTTTAATTTAGTTCAAAATAGGATTTTGAAAAGTACACTGAGCTGAGTTTAAAGTGTCTTACATAAAGGATTCATTTGGTAAGTATGAAAGAAGAAATCCTTAGCAAAGGAAATTGAGGAATAAATTTTTAAGAAAATATCTAATAAATTTTGTAGCGAAGGAACTAAGGAATAACTTTTATATAAAACAAAATGTTTCTTTTAACACTGAGCTTCATAAGATAAGATAGATCTCCTCAATAGGTATATTTAGATTAAAATTTTTCATGTTTAAAATAAGAGGATTTATATTACAATTTGTTATTTCGGCTTTATCAACTTTATGTTTTATAGGAAAAACAATATAGATAAGAATTTTCCTCATCATACACTATAACAATATATTCATAATGTAAGGAATGAAGGTAATATCATCTTATTAGGGAAATTTAATGGTAGAAATATAACTAGCCAATCTATTCTTCTACGCACTGATTCAAACCCTAGTCCTCTTTGGCTAGATGAGGACACTCATTTAGCTAGTAAATTTGAAAGAAGCTTTGAAGACCTCCCTAAGAGCTTATTCATTACCAAGTTAACTTATAATTTGCAACGGTACAAACAAGTGGCCTCAATCCAACTAGATTATTTATATTCATGAAATTGACAACACTCTCATAGATTATGTGATATCCCATATCCCTATGGCAATCCAAAGCATAAAATCTGACCTCCTTAATGAATGAGCCTAAATTTTATCATGGACCTTTAACTTTAACTCTAAACTTTGAGACGTTTATTACTTTAACCTTAACTCTAAAATTTGAGATGCGCAATAAACACTTGCAAGAGTATTGTGAGGTTCAAAGCTACTTTGTTTATGATAAGAGAGAAATGGATCTCTTCATAAAGGATTTAAATAGGGATTTATACCTATTAACTTATAAGGATAACATTAAAATCCTCTATCATATTTTTACTACAACCATCCTTACTACCATTATCAAGTTCTCTACAGAGGTGTTATAAAAAAAGACTAATACTGCTACCAACCCCCACTACGATAATGATTTTAAAATTCCGAGAAAAGATATTATGGATGCTCCTAAAAAAATATTAAAACACGATAAGATAAATATGCACAAATATCTTTTAAAAGGAAGAAAAAATATTATATAAATATAAACCAACAGAAGTCACTGCACAATTCAAAGTGTGATATTATAATGTTTTGGAGGAAAATCTCGATTGATAATAAATAATATTATTCCCTTGAATAATTGGAATATTTCCCATAAAAACCCTTATGAATCCCCTACCTCCATGGACACCATTTTGAATGTCCATAGACATGATGATTTTTTATTTGGAACACATTGAGTTTTGGGAAAAAGCTCTCTGAAGGGAAGGGTTACAAAGTTGAAATCTTAAAAATGGGAGGGTCAACCCTCATTCCTCACATACAAAAGCTCTTCAATTGGGTAGTGAAGCAAGCTTCCCTAAATATTGGGAACATAGCCTTATTGTGAATATCTTTAAAAGTGGAAATAAGAACACTGCATCTAATTGTAGCATCATTATGATTAGCCACATCTTATCAAAGCTATATGGACATATTTTGGAAAATAAAATTATTATTTAGCTCGAAATACATGGTAAAAGAGCTAAAGGCCAAGCTCGTTTTAAGAGACATCATTTAGTGGTGAACCATATTATTACAATAATAAATTTGGTCTCTTCTATTCTTTTGTTGACTTTAGAAAATATTTTCACCCCATTCTTAGGAAAAAGCTATGGAAAATGGAAAATTACATAATGGTTCCCCTCAAGATGAGGATTGTTGTGACAAGGTTGTATGATAATGTTATTTCCAAGCTTAGGATCACTGAGAGTAGCTTGGAAGAAATTAATTGTATTATCAAAAGTTAAGGAAAGGTGTCACTAATCTATTGTCTCTTTTGGCATATGTATTCGTAAGTTGTGGAGTACCAACGAAGGTATGTTTTAATGGTCATTTCAGTATCTTTTCATGAAAACTTAAAAGCCTTTTTCATGAGAAACTTAAATAATAATAAGAACTTATAATGAAATACAAGAAATTAATAAGAAGCACTGATAGACGTCGTTTCTATGTGCAGGAAGGTGAAGAAGCGAAAGGTGGCCATCCAAAGAGTAAAGATAAAGACAGGCTAACTGCTGTCCCGGTGATGAGAGACCGAAGGCGAACTAGATCGACAGGGATCAACCCAAAACAGGACGCGGAGATACCAGGGCAAAACAGAAGAAGGAAGAAGTAGCGCAACATTAATGATTCTGCGTATCCCTCAGGATCTTAGATTATGAGGGATCACTGTTTTACCCTATTTTCTGTACATAAATGTCTCCGTCGTCCGTATTATAAAAAGGGATAGCATTGTTGGTTATGGGGGGAATTTCGGTGAATTTATGGGAAGTGTGTAATTTCTTTGAAGAAAGATCTGGACTATGATCTTTATGTTCTGTTGAGGACTTAAGTTTTTGTACTTTTATTGCATGCTTTAATACAGACTTGTTCACTTTTTATCTTTGAGCCTGGATTCATCTTAATCGGTGTGCCCCTGGAGGCTAAGGTCCCGGCCCTGGAGGACACTTGCTCTTGTATTATTACGCGTGGTTTCTGTGTGGCTTGTTCATAAAAGTAATCTGGTAATTACTATGTTTTGAGAATATTTCATTACATACTTTGCTTTGATCAAGTTATTTCATGTTCTTGAACTTTATATCAATGCTATGTTATTTTATCAATTCCTTAAGTATTGATTAATTCCTACAGGACACTGTTGCTTTATTATAGAATCCTTCATGATTGTATTCTGCATTATAACAAGTCATCAGGAAAACTCTGTTTCACATGGTTATTGAACGTGACTATTATTTATTATAAGATGTAGTCGTATATGTTTTAACAGAAGTAGGTTACGTATGGTGTTTCTATAGTATTGTTCTATTATATCAGATTGAGAGATTGATGCTTTGATTGAGTAGATCTATAGTTTAAAGGATTTGGTTTATTGTTTTTCCATTTACTTGTTGTTCCATTTAATTGTTGTTCCATTTACTTGTTGTTCCATTTATTTGTTGTTCCATTTCCAGATTGCTAATTTGTTGTTTCTTGAGGACGGACTTAGGCTGTAGTGGATCCCAGCATCTACTGCCTGATCCCCAGACCTATGATCTTCTCCCATCAGCTATGAAAGGGACGTGTTATTGCTACCAAGCCCTTGGCTGATGTGCTATTCCATTTCATTATCATTTCTTTTATCTGTTGTTTCATTTCTAATCATTAAGAACGATGCTAGGTTGTAGCGAGCCCAGCATCTGCTATTCGACTCCCAGACCTCCGATGTATTCTCATCAGTTGTGAGAAGGATGGGCTATTGCTGCCGAACCTTTGGCTGAAGCAATACTGGGTGTGATTTGGTCTTTTAAAGTAGTTAAGTTGTAGGTTTACATTACTTTACTTGCATCGCTTTTGGATAGTTGTACTAAAAGCATTACTCTGGCAAATGCTAGCCTTAGACTGAGACACCCTTTGAAATAACCAGACGATCCCGGATTGATACATTAATGTAAGGTAAGTAGAGGTGAAAGAGACCCTTGTTATAGCTCTACATTTTGGCGCCGTTGCCGGGGAAGGAGTGTAGCTGTTTGTCTTTTCCAGGGTAGTGTATGAACCTGCTAGGGGAGAATTGGGTTTTGAAAACGGAAAGTAAGAACCTATGTGCGGAGCATGTAAAAGCCCTACTCCTTTGCCCGCTTTCATGTAGATTTGTTGTTATCTGCTTAAAAATTAGTAGTTAAATTGAGTGCATGACTAAGCAGAAAAAGCTAGAGAAAAATCCCAAACCGTTACCAAAACCAAAAAAAGCTAAGGGACTGGTGACCCTTGGTCGATCGACATACATAGACGAAATCTATAAGAAAGCTGAATCTCAACCTTTAGTAGGACCCAAGAAAGTTACTTCCAAACAACCTACTAGTTCCCTTCAGGCCTTAGGCTCACCATCTGAAGCCTTTGCTGAGGTGCATAGTCAGACTGATGAACAGGACTTTCAAGAAATTGAAAATTCTATTCCCGAATGACTGCAGGAAGGGAACCTAAGTAATATTTGTGAAGGAGAAGGCGAAACAGGGGAAATTGGAGAGCCAAGATCTCCTCCTAGGATAACTCAGCCATTAAGAGCCCCGACAAGGGAAGTGCGGTAAAAATTATTATTGAGGACACCCTATTTCCTCACACAGAAATTCTAGATAAAGGAAGTGCTATTAAAACTGTTCCTGTTAAAAACATTCCTCAACCTAGGAATACCCTCTTAAATCTTCCAGAAGGGTATTGGCATATAGTTGATCCAATGGCTCAAAATCCGCCGAACACCCAAACTTCGACAGTACAATACCCCATAGTGGATTCTGCAGCAAATGCTCCTATGAAAGCAATCCCCCTTCAACGCATTCCTACATTTCATGGACTCACATCAGAGGGCCCCGATGCATTCTTATTCGAATTTGATGTGCTATGCATGGGATATGATTACACCACTGATCCCTAGAAACTCAAATTGTTCCCCTCCACCTTGAAGGGGGCAGCTTTAAGATGGTTTATGGGATTAGGTGGTGGAGTTATAAATAACTGGGAACAAATGAAAGAGTCTTTCCTGAAGAAATATCAAGATTACTGTAGGTCTAGAGAACTAAAAGATGAAATATTCCAGATGATAGCTAGACCAAATGAAACATTAGAAGAATACGTGGAACGTTTCCAGTATAATCTGCAAAGATCCCCTTATGCATCCTTACCTTTACCTAATAATGTGTTGAAAACGGCATTAATAAGAGGCATGAAAGAACAGTGGATTGAAACATTAAACTTTATGGGGTAAAGGTACAAAGGTTATTATGTGAATTTTATCTGCATAACCTTGTACTAGAGCAAGAAACCGAGCTAAACCCTGGTCCTTTTATTGGAGACATTCAATTACAAGCATTCATTTCTTTTGCAGTCAATCAACTTAAATGGCTCAAAGCCTACAATGCATTTCAGAGACAAGAAAATGGATTAGACCTATGGGTAAGAGCTGAACCTAGAGACCTAGAGCAGTTATGGAGAAGTCATAGAAATCTTATGAGGACTCCGAGGGTAATTGAAGCACTAGGACCCATGCATGAATTACTCATTCGGCAAGGGCTTGAGTTCTTTGCTTCTATCAAAGACCCTGCCATTGAAGCAGCCAAATTTCGATATCGAGTGTCTAATCCGAACATTCAGTTCCGAGAGCCATTTAAGTATGAAAATTTCAAGCTTTCTGCTAACCGATTCCTCCTCTATGGTGAAAGTATTTTGAGGGTAGGGCCATCCTGGTTAGGGTATAGGTTCAGGAGTCCAATCATTTGGCATCCTGCACCTAGATACCAAGCCTTGTATGAGATGCCAGAGGGCTAGGCGAGTCACTTCTTTGATCATCTAGTTTCACATCATGGGTGTAGGCCTCCACACGAGATTCCATCTCCAACCTACTCCCTCAATGCTCTGCATGTCAGCTATAATGTTTTCATGAGGCCATGAAAAAGGGTAAGCTGGGGGGTGTGTGGAGTACCAAGGAAGGTATGTTTTAATGGTCATTTCGGTATCTTTTCATGAAAACTTAAAAGCCTTTTGCATGATAAACTTAAATAATAATAAGAACTTATAATGAAATACGAGAAATTAATAAGAAGCACTGATAGACGTCGTTTCTATGTGCAGGAAGGTAAAGAAGCGAAAGGTGGGCATCCAAAGAGTAAAGATAAAGACAAGCTAACTGCTGTCCCGATGATGGGAGACCAGAGGCAAACTAGATCGACACGGATCAGCCAAAAATAGGACGTGGAGATACCAGGGCAAAACAGAAGAAGGAAGAAGTAGCGCAGCATTAATGATTCTTTGTATCCCTCAGGATCTTAGATCCTGAGGGATCGCTGTTTTAGCCTATATTCTGTACCTAGATGTCTCCGTCGTCCCTCTTATAAAAATGGATAGCATTGTTGGTTACGGGGGGAATTTCTGTGAATTTCTGGGAAGTGTGTAATTTCTTTGTAGAAAGATCTGGACTATGATCTTTATGTTCTGTTGCGGACTTAAGTTTCTATACTTTTATTGCATGCTTTAATACAGACTTGTTCACTTTTTATCTTTGAGCATGGATTCATCTTAAGTGCTGTGCCCCTAGAGGCTAAGGATCCGGCCCCAGAGGACACTTGCTCTTGTATTATTACGCATGGTTTCCGTGTGGTTTGTTCATAAAAGTAATCTGGTAATCTGCTATGTTTTGAGAATATTTCATTACATGCTTCGCTGTGATCAAGTTATTTTGTGTTCTTGAACTTTATATCAATGCTATGTTATTTTATCAATTCCTTAAGTATTGATTCATTCCTACAGGACACTATTACTTTATTATAGAATCCTTCACAATTGTATTATGCATTATAAAAAGTCATCGGGAAAAGTCTGTTTCACATGGTTATTGAACGTGACTATTCTTTATTATAAGATGCAGTCGTATGTGTTTTAACAGAAGCAAGTTACTTATGGTGTGTTTCTATAGTATTTTTCTATTATATCAGATTGAGAGATTGATACTTTGATTGAGTAGATCTATAGTTTAAAAGATTTGGTTTATTTCTGTTCCATTTACTTGCTGTTCCATTTAATTGCTATTCCATTTACTTGTTGTTCCATTTATTTGCTATTCCATTTCCAGATTGCTAATTTTTTGTTCCTTAAGGACGAACTTAGGCTGTAGTGGATCCCAGCATCTGCTGCCTGATCCCCAGACCTCTGATATGCTCCCATCAGCTATGAAAGGGATGTGTTATTTCTACCAAGCCCTTGGCTGATGTGTTGTTCCATTTCATTATCATTTCTTTTATCTGCTGTTTCATTTCTAATCATTAAGAACAACCCTAGGCTGCAGTGAGCCCAACATCTGCTATTCGACTCCCAGACCTCTGATCTATTCTCATCAGTTGTGAGAAGGATGGGCTATTGCTGCCGAACCTTTGGCTGATGCAATACTTGGTGTGATTTGGTCTTTTAAAGTAGTTAAGTTGTAGGTTTACATTACTTTACTTGCTTCGCTTTTGGATAGTTGTACTACAAGCATTACTCTGGCAAATGCTAGCCTCAGACTGGGACACCCTTTCAAATAACCAGACGATCCCGGATTGATATATTAATGTAAGGTAACTAGAGGTGAAAGAGACCCTTGTTATAGCTCTACAATAAGCAAGAATGATGTTTGGATGAGATAGATTGTTTCAATCCCACTCTTACTGGTATAATCATACTTAAATTCTCCTTTATGCTAAGGACTTTTCTCATTTGCCAAAGATACGTTACAATCTTGGAAAGAAACGAAGAAGAATTAATGATTTATGCTTGAAGGTGGGTATGAATACTAATATTGATAAAACTAAAGTCATGATACTAAATTAAACGAGATCACCTATGTTACTTTCATTTATAACAAAAAATACTTCGAAGAACTCGACTCATACAAATATCTACAAAACAACATCTGTTGTATATCTAACCCGGAAATATTATAAATCTAATATGAAAATATACGACAATGCAAATAAACCCAGAAATAATATGAAATGATTCTTTATTAATCAAACCCTTATGGTAGGGCAACACCATACATTCACTCCTTAAGGAAGGAGAACACTCCACAAGCCATATGCCTGTTCATACAAGAATAATTCTCTTCATATCTCTTGGCATGGAGTCTCTAGCCTCTATATAGGCCTCATACATACAATACCATGCATCATTACCATGGTTTCCTCATACCATCAACTAATACCATGGGCCCCTTACATTATTATTAACTACTTGTGGTCCCTTACATGACATGGGTTAACCACCTTATTTATTACTATGGCCCATCCCATTATTACATTATTACCTTGGGTACCTCCCTCGATACCCCATATTACCCCCTAGGTATATAACAGTGTCCACCAAAAATACTTGTGTCTCTTTGTGCATGCTTGTATTGATGTTTGTCATGGTTTTTGTGTGTTGATTTATGTTACTTTATGTTTATATCTACTGATATTATTGATGTGTGCTAATATTCAATAAACGAACAAAAAGAATTTAAAATGGTATAAGGATTATCACTATTGATTCAACCCCCCCTCCCAATAGTGATCTACATTTCCAACAAGTTGTATCAGAGTTGGTTCTCTTTAGTGGAGCTTGACCACTCGATATTAGATTGTGGAATTATGGCTAAAAAAAGAAGAAAAAGTCTCAAAGAGGAAGGGTAGTGTTGTCACCTTCTGAAAACAGAGTTATAGTTATACAAAGAGTACCAAAGAACATAGAGGTTTTCATCAATCTTCCTATCCATAGAAGTTCTCAAAGCTAAATCATACCCTCTCCACTAGATTGTGTTTGGAATAAGCTTTCCAATGGTAGGTGGAGGTCCAAAAAGAGATTCCCAGATCAAAAGTTAGAGAAGATTGAAGATACCCTTTCAAAGCCAGAAAACAAATGAAAAATGGCTAAAGGTTAGGCTCATCGCAGTTTCCTAGCATCGGCAGTAGGGGAGGACACTTCAAACCTACAATGGAGCAATCTCCGATATCGTTGATCGCAAAAGTCAAAGATACAAGGTGCAGCATATTGGCAATCGACGGGATTTCAATGTGCAGTACAAAGGGGCAGAGCTTTGATATCAGAAAATCGGCGATCAACAGGTCCAACAGACCATTCTTAAGGAATTACGGTGAAATATAGCGATAGTGTTAAAGCAACAGGGAAGGGACAATGCTGATTTACAAAGGAAACCAGTTACAAAACCAGAGGTAGACATGCCTTTTATCTCTCCTCCAGGGAAGCCATGTGGTAGAATACCATTAGTCCAAATGAATACACATGGAAATTGATGTCAACATGATGTCGCAGTATAGAGGAAAAGTGGCACGCTTATTTGGCATTTTCAGGGGTCCTATGGGGGCGTATTTAGGTGACACATGTCACCACTCAGGAGGTGTCACATGGCACTGATGATGTCATCAATCCCGAGGTCCCTCCTCTACCATCAAATAAACACCCTCCATCTTTAGACAACCTAGATTGACTCCGCCAAATTGATGGCTCCGAGGCCTTTTCGCCTCCACCCCCCCCCCATGTTTCCCTTTATAAATGGGCAAGGGGCTAGGGGGGGGGTGGGTCCAAAAAAGCAGTTTCCCCACTAGGCCCTGTCGCTACGTGTCCCTCTCATATCATTTTTCACACTGCCTCACTTAACACTTACTGCTCTTGCCCCCTCCAAAACCACTCATCCTCACACTCTCTCTCGTATTACAATTTTGATACCCCAGGTGGGCCCAGTACCATAGATCAGCAATCGCAAGGGTTAATGGGAGATATAAAGTAAAAGCATTATAAACCACAAGTGTGTTGGATTCTATGTAATAAAGGAAGAAAACCCTTTGAGGGGAGTCCAAAGACCCTAGCACCCAAAGGACTAAGCCCTTGGTCATGGCCCATTGTCACATGAAGCAAAAGGGGCTAAAGTGGATTTGGAGGCCCTGAAATGTAAAAGATTTTTAGTGGGAAATCTCGATATGAGAACTCCACAACCAGGTAGTATAAAACTTTAAAGATGTGGTGGGTCAGTATTTGTGGCATTTAATAAGGAAGATAGAGCATTCAAAGCTAGCATGGGTTGATCTAGAAAGGCCCTCTATGACACGGAACTAGTGTCAACACTAACAGAAGTAAGGAAGGACTTGGTTGCTCAAGAAGACTTGATGATCCAGTATAGTTTCCCCATATAGAGGGAATCTAAAATACCACCTAGGGGTCCTTTGCTTCAGTAATTTGGCATGAAACTGGGAGTGCCCACTCCCGGCGTTGAAGGATGAAGAGTTCAAGCAGTAAATTCATAAATAATGAGAGTCGATTGAGCAACACAAGAGGCCACACTGTGAGAAAACTACAACCTGAAGCAGAAGCAATCATAGAGACGGGCATGGTGATATTTTTTTAACATTGTTCATCTAATTGATGGATTGATTTGTTATCCTGTAATGTGCCACCCTTTATTGAGGAAATTAATATTTTGTAATGATTTTGGGCCATAGAGCCACCCCTGGATGAGACAGCTATTCGACCTGACAGCTGAGACTCAGCCTAAGATATTTTGATGTAATGAATGTTCACCACTCCCCCTCTCCAGATAAATAGGGGGAAGCAACACTACATAAAGGTTCAAAAATCCTAAATAAAATGCTACATGTTTTTTTTAGACTGTATGAATTTATAATATAGATCTTTCATAATATCAAGGAAATGGTGGTGATTCCCCCTTTGAGTATTACAATATTTTATCCCTTTGTTTAAAAACCATTATGTTCTTGTTTCTTCTCTGAATTCATGCAATCATAGATGCTAGAAATATTTCATACTTCCTCATAGATTCATTTGCATTGACTTATTAATGCATGTGCCTATATGGATTATTGAGATTATATCCTTAAAAGTGCACTACATGAATCCTATCATTCACTCTCCGTTTTGTCCATTATATCTATTTGTAACTCAGATAAGTGTAGAAATTATTGATGCATCAAGATCTATGTGTTAAGTGTATACTTATTAACACTTTAAGCTCTATGTGATGAGTTACTCCTTCTCCTTATCCTCTCTCATTACTCTGCAAAATATTATTAAACTGTAAGTCCTTGAACTACATGAACTCCATTGTTTTATGCATATATTTATCTGATTTGTACATGTGGAGGAGTACCAAAAATTCATGGCTTACTCCTTTAGATAAATGAACCAACCCATTCTATTTAAATATATATAGATATAAAATATATGTGATGTCTTCAATTTCTTTAGAATCATACGAGACATACAAAATCTAGATGTGCCCAGGCATTGGTCTTGTAAGCAATTTGAGGTTGTCTCTGGGTGCGACAACATCTTTTGGTGCCATTGTTGGGGAACGTATTGAAGGATTTTTCCCTTGGGATACGAAAAAATGAAAACTCTTTGTATAGGTGATCAAAGACATTCTGATTGCACCCACATCACCTTGGCGACTCCACAAACCCCATTATCATTTATCATCATGGCTTTTAAAAAGCCTCACACTTGATCAGATACCTCTCAGTAGAAAGTCCCATTTGTATCTAACCTAGAGAAATTAATTTTCAAGAAAGTATGGAAGGAGAAAACTCATATTATCTGTTATGCCATCCCATCAGTATTTGAAGCTTCCTCATCCAGTTGTCAACCCATTGTTACTCACTACTCAAGAATTACTCCTAATACCCTTACATACCTTGCTTTCAGTCTAGTGACTCCTACCACTATGTTTTTGGCCCAAGTTCCTCAGGAAAATATCAATCCCCCTCCATTAATTGAGATTGATCTTCCAAGTTTTTTGTTAAATAAATATTCCCCTCTTAATTTACCTCAGCCCCTAAGTGCTACGCTACAAGACTACCTAAAGCTTCTACCTAGTTTCAATGGGGAGGATGAAATGTTGCAAAGAGACACATTGAAACCTTCTATGGTTTTACTAATAATATAAATGTGGAATAAATGGATGTGGTCCTGAGACTCTTTGTACAATCCCTTAATGGAGAAGCCAGAAAATGGTTTAAATCCCTACATGATGCCTCCATCACCACCTGGGAGGAACTAGAAAACTCTTTCACATAAAAATAGGGTGAAAAGAGAAATCATGAGTACTTCCTCACAAATTTTAATGCTATAAGGAAGAAGCAAAATGAGAATATCTCAAAATTTATATAAAGGTTCAATAAGCAGTATAATAACTTGCTAGGTGAGATAAAGCCTCCTCTAGTAGCTCCTCCAACTACTGCTCGAGTAGATTTTTTAGGAGCCTTTGAATCTAACTATGGTTTTACTCTAAGGGAAAGGAAGTCTCTCACTTTAGATCAACTCCAAATTGGTGCAATTGAAGTGGAAGCAAATTTCACCCCAGCTAGGAAGTCAAGAGGAAAGCAAGAACCTACTGAGAATAAAAGAGGGAAAGAAGAGGCATACTCCTCTGGTTAAGCTAGAAAAACACTAGACCTGAAGTGGGATGAGTTGGATAAACTCATTAGAAGTTTATCACATAAGGTTGGAAAGCTTGAACTTGAGAACAAGAATCTCTCCAAACATAATGCTCAAGTCAACAACCGGGGTTATAACCCACAATATAGAATGCCTCCATTGCAGATAATTCCAAGGGAAAGAAAGAACCAGCTCGATTAGATCCATCGTCCTTTATATTTAGAATATGGTCCCGCTGAACAATCATCAGATACACATGAGATGCAAGAAAACTTGTATTTAACTTTATCTAAAGAAAACATGAAAATATGGCTCACCAGGAGACTATTCATGATAGAGAAGAAGAAAATGAGGAGGATATAGATTATTATTGTAAACAGTTTGCGGATTTAATGCAAGCACAACCACACAGAAAGTATGATCTAATATATTCAAGAAAGAGGTCAAGTGAACCTAAATAACAGGAGGGAATTGCTCCCCAAGTTATTCCCTAGGTACCAAATAAAGGCAAAGGTAAGATGAATCCTGACTCTTCCAAGATAAAAGTCTCCTTGAATAAGGAAAACAATAATTATGAGAACATGCAAAAAAGGAGGCATCTATTATGCATAAAACTGCCAGTGGTAAGTATGGAGAAGCAGAGCGAGGAGGTATAGAAACAATCCAACATACATTCAATCTTTAGAAGGAGCTTGAAAAGGTAAATATTCTTTTTACTTTGATTGAGCTTCTAAAGAAGCCTACTTATAAAGCTCAAGTCTCTCAATTAATGCATCCATCCACCTCAGCACCACTCCATGATAGTTTGAACCTTCAAGAGGAGAGGCCAATGGTTATTTTTGGTCCACATGTGGAAGAAATCGATCCTTCTACCGCACCCTTCTATGTGACCATAGTAATCCATGACCTCTTATTGCATAATTGCATGTTGGATTTTGGAGCCCCACACAACCTCATGCCATTATCAGTGATGGAACAACTGGGCTTGTAGATCACCAGGCCCTACAAGGACCTATACTCATTTGAATCTAAGAGGGTCAAATTCTTGGGAATGATATAGGATCTGGTGCTAAACCTAGCTCAAATCCCCATGAAGAGCATGGTAATGGACATAGTAGTGGTAGACTTCCCCCCTCGGTTTGACATGCTCCTATTTATATCTTGCGGTTCCAAGGTGGGGGCTCTATCAAGTTAGTTATGACTTAAGCCACTATTCTAACTTTTGGAGGTGAGAAAAGGAGGTTGTACAGAGAGTCCAGGTTTGTAAAAATTGTGACACCAACTAAAGGCTCAGAAAAATACCCAGTGCATGGGAAAGAAAGCGACCTCTCTTACCTCTTCCTAAAAGGAGATGAGACTATCTTAGAGGAAACATCGGTACACCTAACAAGGTGGTTAGAACACTAGCACGCAAATGAAAAAAATGTATGGAAATTATACTTTGACGAAGCAAATTCTAAAGAGGGAAATGGAGTAGGAGTATTGTTGGTATATCCTAAGGACAACCTAATACCTCTCTCATTCAAGACGGAATTCGAGGCGACCAACAATGTGGCAAAGTATGAAGCATTGATCCTTGGGTTAAAATGAAAAATAATATGAATATTGAATGCCTAACAGTTTACAGACACTTTGAGTTGGTCATAAGGTAGATTAGAAATCAATGCCAGGACAAACACTGTAGATTGAGGACTTACCAAAATGAAGTGTGGGATTTAATTGATAACTTCTCCCTGGCTTTTAATATCCAATTTCTTCCCAAAGAAGGAAATAGAATGGTTGAATCCCTTACTGTAGAGACAAGCAATTTTAGGCCCCCTAAAAGTCCGTTCCTCCAGTATGAGGTAGAAGTCAGATACAGACCCTCTATACCTGATAATGTTAAGCACTGGTAGGTATTCAAGGATGGCGAGTAGGTGAAATTATTCATAGAAGTCATTGGGGATTTTGCTACCTCCACCATTGATCAAGAAGAAGAGAAAGAGACAAATCAAGAAACCACTTCGTGGGAAAGGGAATACCATCCTTCGTAGACTGGTCCCACTGGAAAGGATGTTTAATAAGGATGGCATAGCCTCGAAACAAATGGCTTCAAAGATAGACGATCAAGTAGAAGACTGCAATATCAGCTCAGAGGAGGAACCCTAGATGATCAAGTTATCGAAAGGAATCCCCTTGTAATGCAAACAAAGGTATTTAAATCTATTCAAAACCTACAAGGATGCTTTTTATTGGTCTTATGAGGATTTGAAAGCATTTGACATTAACACCATACAGCACAAGATTCCTTAAAGGGTGGAATAAAACCATACAAGTAGAAACTCGAGCAGATAAATCCACTCTTACTCCCCTCCATTGAAAAAGAAGTGAGCAAGCTGCTACAGGAAAATATCATAGTTCCTTTAAGGTACTCTAGTTGGGTGGCTTACTTAGTCCCTGTCTGGAAAAAGAATGAAGAAATAAGTCTATGTGTAGATTTTCTAAATATGAACAGGGCATCGTTAAAAGACAACTATTCACTACCTAAGATGGATTATATACTACAGAAGGTGGTGGTCTTAGCCAGAAGTTCTATGATGGATGGGTTCTCTGGTTAGAGCCAGGTGAAAGCCCACCCTGATGATCAGAAGAATACTATTTTCACCACCCCATGGGGGGCATTCATGTCCGCTCACATGCCTTTCGGTCTTATTAATGTAGGGGCCACATTTTAGAGAGCTATGGATATAGCTTTCGTAGGGGAGAAATGCAAATTCGTGGTGGTTTATTTAGATGATATCATAGTCTTTTCTAAGATTGATGAAGAGCACATCCTCCACTTGAAGCTTACCTTTGAGAAATGCAAGAGATATGGTCTTTCTTTGAATCCTAAGAAATCTCAGTTCACCCTGAGTGAGGGGAAGCTACTAGGACACATAGTAGCATAAGAAGGTGTGAATATCAATCCTAATGAGTTGAAGCCATCAGTCATATTCCTCTACCCAGGAATAAGAAAGAGGTCCAAACATTTTGGGGAGAATAAATTTCTTGAGGAGGTTCATACCCAACTATGAAAAAATAGTCAAGGGTATTACAGACATGCTCAAGAAGGAAAATTAAGTAAAATTAAGCCCTGATCCCTGAGATTCTTTCATTATAATTAAAGAAGCTTTTGTTGAAATCCTAACATTAGTCAGCCTCGACTATTTGACACCTTTCTATATCTTCTCTTTTTGCTTCTTTGCATACTATTGTTGAAGTTTTGCTACATAAGAATAAAGATGGTTATGAATAGCCCATCACCTTCTTCGGCCATGTCCTGAGGGATGTTGAGCTAAAATATAGCATCTTGGAGGAACAAGCCTATGCACTAGTCAAGGCTTTGAAGGCATTTCATATGTATGTGCTACAATCAGAAATCACAGCATTTGTCCCAATGATAGTAGTCAAGGACATCTTGGTGCAAGGAGACAGTGAAGGAAGAAGAGGTAGGTGGATAGCTAAGATACAAGTATATGAGCTAGACATAAAACCTACTAAGCTCATAAAAGGCCAGGGATTGGCCAAGGTTTTATCCAAATCTAATTTCCAAGCTTCAGAGATAAACCCGATAACAGAGGAAGGTAGACGAGAGGATCATCAAAACAGGATTAAAACAACCAAGCAGAATATCTATTCTAAATATGAAGGATCACTCTAGTATAAGAACATCGTTCATTATCTCTTATTCCTGAGGTGCTCGTTGGGGCTGGATAAATCCAAATACCAAACTCTGAGATTGCAAGTGTAAAAATATATCATATCCAATTGTCTACTCTACTGGAAGGACCTAGTGGGAGTATTGTTGTTATGTTTGATTGAGGCTGAAACCCATAAAGTGATTGAGTATTTTCATGGAGGAGTTTGTGGAGGTCACTACAGCTAGAAGTCTGCAACACATAAAATCCTCAAGGCAGGATTCTACTGGCCTACACTCTTTGGAAATGTTCATTTCTAGTTTAGGTCCAACCAGAAGTGCCAAATGTTTGCTGAGAGGCAAAAACATTCTCCTCTCCCCCTGATTCTAGTACTGTGGAAGAACCTTTCAGATAATGGGGACTAGATTTCATAAGAGAAACAAACCGACCATCTAGTGGCCAACACAAGTGGATATTAATGGCCACAGATTATTTCACCAAGTGGGTAGAGTCCATCCTAGCTAGAAACACTACAGACTCAGTGGTAATAAATTTTATGGAGGAGAACATATTATCTCACTTTGGTTGTCCTATCAAAATTATCATTGATAATTCTCAAGTCTTCAAATCGGCCAAATTCATAAGCTTCTGCCGAAAATTCAACATCATCATCGTGCACTCCACTACCTACTATCCTCAAGGTAATGGCTTGGTATAGTCCTAAAAAACAATTGTTGTGAGGGTGCTGAAGAAGACCATCATCGCAAATCAAAGGAATTGGGACTCCCAAATGAATTTTTCCCTATGGGCCAACCAAGTAAATCCTAAATGATCCATGGGGAAATCACCTTTTGAGTTAGTGTATGGTAAGGTTGTGGTCTTCCCGATCCAATTAGCGATGCTGGTGGCAAAGTTACTACAAGAAGCTGAGGAAGAGCCAAGTTCCTTGACACAAAGGATAAATTAGTTGGTCGAGCTTCATGAAAGAAGAGAACAGGTGGGGGTCAAATTGTCAAGTTACCAACAAAAGACAAAATCCGTGTTTGACGAGAAGGCCAAGGATCGACCTCTTAACCTAGGATATTTAGTTCTCTGATGGGACATCCGATGGGAAGAGAAACACAAACATGGAAAATTTGATTGCAATGGTTCGTCCCTTTCAAGATTACATAAGAGAGAGGAAATAACACGTGCATGCTTGAAAATTTGGACAGTGAATCGTTGGAATGAACAGTAAATGGTCAGTTCTCCAAAATATATTTCCAAAATTAGAGGTACCTTTCTTGCACTCATTATAAGTACTGGTGTGTGTATTGTAATTGTTATATGAAAATTCTAGTTTATGTTGAAAATTCCACTTTCACATAATTGTCGTTTGTTTAGAAAAGACTCCATGCCTAGAGGAGAAGTTCACAGTTTTCAAGCTCTCATCACCTTGCTAGCAAGTCATTGTCCCTAGGTCGAGCCAATATTGTCACCTTCTAAAAACAAAGTTCCAGTTGTACAAAGTGTACCAAAGAACATAGAGGTTTTCATCCATCTTCCAAGCCACAAAAGCTCTCAAAGCTAAATTAGACCCTCTCCACTAGAGTTTGTTTGAAATAAGCTTTCCAACGATAGGTGGAGGTCCACAAACAAACTCCTGGATTAGAAGTTAGAGAAGATTGAAGATACCCTTTCAAAGCTAGAAACAAAGGAAAACTAGCTAAGGGTCAGGCTCATTGCAAATCACAATCATATTTTCCTAGCAACAGCAGCAAGGGAGGACACACCAAACCTGTAATGGAGCGATCTTCGATATCAGTGATCGCAAAAGGAAAAGATCCAAGGTGTGGCATATCGGTGATCGACATGATTTCAAAGTGCAATACAAAGGGGTAGAGCTTCGATATCAGAAAATTAGTGATTGGCAGGTCCAACAGACCATTCTTAAGGAATTGCAAGGAAATAAGTCGATAGTGTTAAAGAAGCAGGGGAGGGCCGATGTCAATTTACAAAGGAAATCAATTGCAAAACTAGAGGCAGGTGCAACTTTTCTCTCTTCTCCAGGGGGGCCATCTGGTAGAATACCATTGGTCCAAATGAATAGACATGGCAATTGACGTCAGCATGATGTGGCAGTACGATGGACACGTGGCACATAGATTTGGAATTTTCAGGGGTCCTATCAGGGTGTATCTAGGTGACACATGTCACAACTCAAGAAGTGTCATGTGGCACTGATGATGTCATCAATCTTGGGGTCCCTCCTCCACCATAAAATAAACACTCCCATCTCTAGACAGCCCAAATTGACTCTACCAAATCGATGGATCTGATGAGCTCCAAAAATGGGTAACTTATTGGGCTCATTTTGCCTATTATTCTCAATTAATCCACCATTCTTCATATTTTATGCATTCTTTTGAATATATTTATGTTAATTGAATGAATGAGAATAGTCACTTGACCATGAAGTCTAATACGTGCTTATTGCAGACTTTTGGACATCTTTTGGACCAAGGTCAAGCATTTATGAGCTAGTTGACAGCCAAATACAAGGGAACAAGGCTAAGGATTAGTAGGAAGGGTGTCTCCTGAACTAAATGGCCCCTTCCTTGAGTTCTCCACCATCAGCTTGGAGTTCAACAACCAACCAAGGATGATTTCCAAGGGCAGCCGAGAGGCTTTTGTGAAGTGGCTGATTACTTGCAGTATTGAGTAGCTAAGCCCCTCAAGTTAAGCAGGGTTGTTGGAGGTCCTTGTGGTGCATAAGTAGGAAGGCTTCAAGCCTTGGTAGTTTAGCTCTTGAACAGTTGTATTTCACACTTTAGTGTTGCTTTGCCTTTCAACTCATTTTCGAGCTGTTGTTGTAACCATTTTTGTGACATGATTATTTTTTGAGTAATGGAGATAAATTTCTCTTTGCACCAGCTCTAATATTTTCTTAAGAGGCTCTAGCTCTTGGGTTTGGGCCCAACCCAAGTGCCAATACCTCCTTTGTGTACTATTAGGTGTTTTCTTACATTCATAGAATAATTTCTGCTATTTAGGTTAAGATATTGCTTTATTACTTAGGTTGTTTTTTATGATTAAGATAGCTTTTCATGCTTCAAGCTGATTTGAAAGTTTTGTAATAGAAAAGATCTTCAAAAATGCCATCAAGAAATCCTCTATCTCATCTCTCCCTCCTTGGGACCATGAGCTGAGACCAAGGCATACTTTCAGCCACAAAAACATTGTTTTTGGTTTTCCATGCAATTGCTAGTGTTTGATTTTTAGTTGGAAAAGTTGATACCGGTTGTACTTACATGTTTAGATCTGTTCTTGCTTAGTTTCCATAGTTATCTTGCATGATTTCCTATCTATAAACTTATGTTCATCATGTTTCTGGTTTTTAGGTCAGATTAGGTCAAAATCAATAGATCTCTGGTTTTTCTAGTCTTTTTTCGATCAATTTTGGAAAATAGTTTGCAGAGAACTTGTAATACATCCTTGCCTATCCTTCATCCATCATACAACCTACTTCAACCCCTAATCCAAGATTCCTTCCCTTCATTTTCCACACTTTTCCAATTTGACCTAATTTCTACATTCTTGTGCAACATTGCTCCCTCTATCCTTTAACAAATCCAACCACCTTCATCACCCCTTAGCTTCATTTACTAGGTCCTATACCACTTCCTTATCCATCCTTAATTTCCACTTTCCCACCATTTTTCCACCATCAACTCTCCAAAATCCTCTTTTAGCTCTTCATGTAGAAATTCCTGTATAACATCTTGTAGAACCCCTACAAACTTCCTGTAGAAGTTCACGTGAGTAGTCTTTCAAGATCTGATCACTGTGAAACTCTCTGAAAGGGTGCTAGGGACCCCTTAGGCCCTATTCTCACCTTTCCAACCTCCTGCAAGTGCCTACTCCATTTCCTTTCGCCAATCAACCTCTGCACAATAAAAAATAGTAAAAGCACATGCATAATAATTCTGCAAAATTACTCAAAGATACAAAAATATGTTTTCTCCATATTTTCCTTTAGAAGTAGCTTAGTCACATGTATTTTACCTTTCCAAGAGTCAATGTCATCCATTTCCATAACTTTCATCTCATTTCTTGCATCAATAAGGTTAGCCGGTAAAACTAGGGTTTGTCAGGGTTTGCATTTCCTTTCAACTTTTAGCTTCTTTCTACAAGTAGATTAGCCTCTTTTGAGTTAGCTTTCATCCATGATAGTTAAAATCTTTTTCTAAGAACTCATAGAAGTTGGCTTAAGCTCCTAGCAAACTTGTGCCTACTAATCAAGTGACAGCATGCAGTAAGAGCTAGTACTTGTGCATATAGCATCGTCGCTTCCAGGTTTGTTACGAACTATTGGGTTGATAAAAGTAAAGAATGGAGTCCCAAGAGTTGCAGCATCATTGCTGCAATAATGGAGCCCACCATCTTTTTGGCGCCATTCCTGAGGAAGCATCAGAGTATTTTTTATTGCTGCTTTTCTTCTATTTTCTACTGCAAGCTTCTGCTAAGTATTTTATTTCAGCAAGAGTACAGTAGTTTTTTCATTTCCATTATGCAATTTTATTTCCGTAAAAGTAGATTAGACATTTCTTACTTTCATTTCAATTCTACATTTTCATTTCTGTAAGATAGATTTTAGTTAGTTGCAGTTCAATCTATTTCAGTTTTGCAGGTGCAAGAAGAGAAAAACACAAAAATCAAACAAAAATATTTCATTTCATGCCTCGTAGGAATAGAGACAATATAGGAAAATTCTTACCCAACACCCCCACCACATCACTGAGTTGCCCTTCTCTCTTCTTCAGTGGCAGTGAACCTCCAGAGACATACAAAGATCCTTTAACAGAAGAAGAGAAAGAAAACATTCCTCCTGAGACCATGGCCGAACACAGAAACAGAATAGGAGATGAGGAGAGAATAGAAGGTGCCTTTCCCATCTGAGAGACCAATGGGGACACAAAAATGAAAAACATAAGTCCCTCAGCATTACCTCACTTCCACAGGTTGACCATGAAGACCCTGATACCTTCTTGTTTGAGTTTTTTGTCCTCTGTCGAACTTATGACTATGTAAAAGATGAGCAAAAGTTGAAACTCTTTCCCTCTACCCTCAAGGATGAAGCACTACGCTAGTTCATGGGGTTACCTAGAAACAATATCACAACTTGGGCTCAAATGAAGCAAGCCTTTAACAACAAATATCAGGACTACTGTAGGTCAAAGGAAACGAAGGGAGAAATATTTCAGATGACCATGGGAAGTGATGAATCTTTAGAGGACTATGAAGAAAGGTTCCAACTCAGCTATAAAAGGGCTAGGTGCACACTTGACCCCAAATCTTTGAAGCTGGTTCTGCTCCAAGGATTCCCTGAAGGCCTTCTAGATAGCCTCCATTTTCTAGTTGAAGGAGACATCTACCAACTACCTTATGATGACATAGAGACTGTGTTTAGAAACCATTCTAGAGTAGCCTGGAAAAGAGGTAGGGGGAATCAACTTTCAGCCAGTGCCACCTTCTCCAAACATGAGTTTACCAATAAGATGGAAGACCTTAAGAGTGAGATGAGATAGACCATTTCCATGCAACTGGATACTTTCTGAATCCAATAGAAGAAAGAGGAAGCTAAAAGGGCTTTGGCACTCTTTTGTCCCAGATGTACAAGGAAGCATCCTAGGAATGAGTGTCCATTGCACTCCATACAGGTATGTTTCGTTTGTGAGGAAGATCACCCTACAAACCAGTGCCCAACCTTACGCGGACTTAAAGCTATGTACCAAGGGGCTGAAGGAACCACTGAACCACTCTACTTCCTGAACCAAAGGAGGCCACATGGATCCAGAACTTACCAGCAGTTGATGCAAGGGACATCCCAGACTTATTACAACCCCAACCAATCCACTCACATACCTTCGTGGGGCCCCTCTACTCATCTTTCCTGGTCCGCACCCCCTCCTTGGTCTTATCCATCTCAATACCATACTCAACATGCTGCTCATTCATTTCAACCTCATGTTCAGCCACAACCTCAGTGGAATGCACCTCAACTGGGGTGGAGGCCCTAGTACAACTCTCCTTCGACCATTTTGCCTCCACCACCTACTCAACCACAACCATTACCTCCTGCTCCTCCAAGACAACCCCAGATGCCTGCTCAACCGAACCTGAACCCCCATAACAAATAGGCCCATCAGTTTTATACGGGAGAGACAACATGCCCTACCTATGCTGTGGAGATTCAGGAGATCAAACTCTAACCTAGGAAGGTCCTCCCAGATAGCCAACCTCCTCCTTAGGAGGATGAGGAAGAGAAACAAGAAAGTGAACCCAAAGCCATTCCACCCTTTCCTGAGAGACTAACTGGAACCATGCAACCAAACCCAAAAGAGACTGAACTTCTGGGAGAACTTAAACAGTTATGTGTAAAAATACCACTTCTCCAGGCCATCAGAAATGTACTGATCTACAACAAATTGATCAAGGAGAAGTGTTTCAGGCACCCAGGCAGGTGCAAGAGAGATGCCCCAACTATCAATGTCATAGGACAACTGTCCGATCTAATGTTGGGACAAGTAATCTGTCCAAAATATTTGGACCCTGGGAGTCTTGTAGTCAATGTCCACATTAATGGCACCATAATCCCCCACACCCTGATTGATATAGGGACTACCATTAATGTGATGACCAAGGACACTATGCTTAAACTCAACCTTCAAAGTTCCCTAAGGAATACCTCAACAGTATTACAGTTAGCAAACCGCTCCATTGTGACCCCCAAAGGGATTGTGGAAGATGTCATGGTCTCCATTGATTCTTGGGAGTACCCTGCGGACTTCTTGTTCCTTCAACCAAAGGCAAAACTCACTGGATACCCCCTCATTTTTGGAAGGCCTTGGTTAGCTACTGCAGATGCTTACATTAGTTGTCGAACTAGGAGCATGACCATTAAGAATGGGCCAATGTCCAAACAACTAGTCCTATATCCTCCTGCCCAACCTTTGCTAGAACATGACTTACCTCTCTGGTTGTAGCAGGAATATGAGGATGAAGTCTACTCTGCACTAGTGTGCACAGTGGAAGCTACCAGGGGGGTCCTCAAACCGAGGATGACCTTATTGATAATTTGATTCAGAATCCACCTCCCAGTGTGCTACCATTGGAAAAGTTGGTAGAGGACACCCCTGCTAGTGCTTTAGTGGATCTTTGTGCGGCTGATCCGACCTCTCCCTAAGTTAAGAATGTAGAATTTGGCCCTGAAAGAACCTTGAAGATCAACTCATCCCTATCCCCCTCTCAAGAGAAGGAGCTATGTAGCTTATTGAAATGCCATTTGGATGCTTCTGCTTGGAGCTATAAGGAGATGAAAGGAGTCACCCTTTAGTCTGTACCCATCAAATTGCATTAAAGAGGGTTGTAGACCAGTCAGGCAGCCTCAGAGGAGAATGAATCCAACCCTTAAGGACATTGTCAAAGAAGAATTGCAAAAGTTGTTGGATGCAGGATTAATCTACCCCATCTCTGAAAGCGATGGGTTTCTCCTCTGGTGCTTGTTCCCAAGAAAAACGGGAAGTGGATAATCTATGTAGATTATCGAGAACTTAACAAAGCCACCAAGAAGGACCATTTCCCTTTTCCTTTCATAGATCAAGTGTTAGATGGACTAGCAGGGAAGAAGTTCTTTTCTTTCCTAGATGGGTTTAGCGGGTATAATCAGATCCAAATCAGGTCGGAAGACCAAGATAATACCACTTTCACTTGTCCTTCGGGTACCTTTGCCTACTGGGTCCTTCCCTTTCGGTTATGCAACACTCTTGCCACTTTCTAGAGAGCAGTACTGAGCATATTTGTTGAGCTGGTTCATGATTCGGTGGAAATCTATAGGGATGACTTTACTCATTATGGGTCCAACTTCCAAGAAGCATTGACTAGCCTGGGAAAAGTTTTAACCAAGTGTATTGAAATGAACCTGTCCTTCAGTCCTGAAAAATGTGAATTCTTGATGACTAAAGGGACCGTGCTAGGTCATACAATTTCGCGGCAAGGATTACAGGTGGATCCCAACAAGATTGCCATCATCCAAAGGGTTCCACCTCCTCAAAAGGTAAGAGATGTTCAGAGTTTTCTAGGCTTAGCAGGATATTATAGAAGATTCATTAAATATTTCAGTAAGCTCACCTCTCCATTGTTTGGTCTTTTGGGGAAATATGTTGAGTTTATATGGACTGACAACTGTCAAGAGGCTCTGGATGTGTTGAAAGATAAGTTGGTAACTGCCCCAATCTTGAGAGGCCCAAACTAGGCCCTACCTTTCCACATCCACACTGATGCCTCGAACAAAGCCATAGGGGTAGCCTTAGGACAAGTTGAAGAGAAGCTACCATATTCCATATATTTTGTCAGCAAAAACCTATCCAAGGTAGAGTTAAACTATACTGTAACCGAGAAAGAGCTCCTAGCTATAGTCCCTTCCATAAACAAGTTCAGACACTACATCATTGGTTATCAAACATTCATACACATTGGCCATGCTGCGATTAGGTATTTGATGAATAAACTTGATGTAAATGCTCGTATCAATAGATGGTTACTTTTATTGCAGCAATTTGATTTGACCATTGTTGACAAGCCAGGTAAGGAAAATGTTGTTGTTGATTTTTTGTCTAGACTAGATTTGTCTGCAGGTGAAGAAGGGATGGTGGATGATCAAATTCTAGATGAACACCTATTTTCTATTTCAGTACTCTCTCCATAGTTTTTTGATATAGCAAATTACTTAGTTTCAGCACAGTTCCCGCCACACCTATTCTCAAAAGAGAAGAGCAAGATCATGAGGAAGAGTGCCCCACTCACTTGGATTGGGGGCAACTTGTTTAAACTTGGCCCAGATCATATTTTGAGGTGTTGTGTCAGGGAGGAGGAAGTTTTTGACATCCTCATAACCTGTTGTGATGGGCCCTGTGGAGGCCACTTTGCAGCAAAGAGAACCGCTTTCAAAATTCTACAGACAGGCTACTATTGACCCACTCTTCATCAAGATGTCAGAAGATACATTAGCCAATGTGACCAATGTCAAAGGATGGGGAAACCAACTCCAAGGGATGAGATGCCCCTCCAACCTCAAGTGACTTTTGAGCCATTTGAGAAGTGGGGCATGGACTTTGTGGGTCCTATCAACCCTCCTTCAAAACAAAAGTCTTACATCATTATGTGCATGGACTACTTGACAAAGTGGGCAACAACAAAGACAATCAAGGCAGCAACAGAAGAAAAAGTGGCTGAGTTTTTGAGGGAAAATATCTTCTACAAGTTTGGCTATCCAAGAGAATTAGTCACAGATCAAGAAAGTCAGTTTACCTCTAACTTGATTGAAGACCTACTCGCTCATCACAAGATTAAGCATAGAACTTCCACCCCTTATCATCCACAAGAAAATGGGCAAGTGGAAGTCACTAACAGAGCTTTGGCAGATATTTTGACCAAAGTGGTGAGCAACAACAGAAAAGATTGGGAAAATCGCTTGGTTCAGGCCACCTGGGCCTACAACACTACTTGGAAAACTACAACAGGTTTCACACCTTATGAGCTGGTCTACAGGAAGAAGGCTTTGTTATCCATAGAATTTGAATACAACATATTGAGGTTGGCAGCTCAGCTAGACATAGATCTTAGCCATGCACAGTGGGAAATATTACTTCAGCTGAATGGACTAGATGAACAGAGAATGCAGGCCCTCCTCCACTCAGAGGGGGTCCAACTCCAAAGAAATATATGGCATAACCGACACCTTAACGAAAAGAAATTTCAGCTAGGATATTGGGCACTGTTATATGACTTGAGATACAAGGATTTCAAAGGGAAGCCGAGGACAAGATGGCTGGGAACATATACAGTGGAGAAATGAAATGAAAATGGTTCAGTCCTTATGAGGACCATTGATGAAGAAGCATCCCCATGCTTGTCAATGGGCATCGATTGAAAATCTATAGGAAGTCCCTTTCTAAGCAAGATTTGATTGAAACTCTGGATAAATCAGTGCTGGTAGTGGAGTAGGCCCCTGTCTCCACTCCACCCACACCTTGAGCATAAAAAAAAAAACAGGAAAAGGAATAAAGAGATCCTTGGGTGAAAACCTCTTGGAGGCACCCCAGCTGTCTCAGATTGAAAAAAAATAAAAAAAAATAGAAAATAAACCTAATGTCTGTTGAATAATTGCAGGCTGCAGGGAAGACATTACAGGTTAGAAGGATCACACAAAACAAAGACAAAGTTTAGCACTAGGCTGCAAGCATCCCTCACAATCAATCCCTCCATGACCACTACCATTTTCTAAGATTTGATCTCATTCGAGTGAAGATTTCATCTTCTACAGGAAGTTTTGTGTCTTCTACAGGAAGTTCTGTGCCTTCTACAGGAATATCCTGTAGAACCTATAGACAAGCTAGAATTGATCCCAGAAGAGAATCCGAAGGGTGGGAATATTCCTATGAGGCCTATAAATATCCCTGTTTCCATCGATCACCATATATCACCCTCCTCCATATCTATACACCTCCATTGCACTCATCCTTTTATTTGTTCCTGCACAGTGATAAACTGAAAACCCTGTTTTATTCATAATACTAGCAACAAA
Source organism: Pinus taeda (assembly GCA_000404065.3). Lineage (NCBI taxonomy): Eukaryota > Viridiplantae > Streptophyta > Pinopsida > Pinales > Pinaceae > Pinus > Pinus taeda. The sequence goes on along the minus strand of APFE030138807.1, from coordinate 124,886 downwards.
TTTTAATGACAAATCAAGCAGTAGTTTCTCACTCACCATACCTGTCAACCTTGACCTAGACTCCTCACCAGTCGAGACCCTCGTCAGCAGTATAGCCCTGCTCATTCTAGCTTGCATTCCAGGAGGAGAAGTCGCTACAGGACATCTTACAGGAATCCTGTAGCAGCTAATCCCTTTACAAGACATACTCCAGAGGGAGGGACAGCAAAGTATGGTAGAAGAGACATGCATGGAGCTCTTCTTGAACGTAAGAATATGAGCAACAATCAAGGGCAAGCATGAAGTGTGCATGCAGCAACAACAAGTGAAGGAATGGGTTCCAAAACCCGAAATCTGCATAACGTGGTCGTGATCACGCAGGTAAGTGCCTAAACTCATTCATCAATTGCATAAATCATATTTTAAAAGCTGCATGCCTATGAGAATGGTTTGGATTGAGTGGAATTGGTGGCTAGTCAACTGGCCACCCTCGGCCAGTTACATATCCTCGTGGAATCCAAACGAGCCTCGTTACATTCAAAATTTCTGATTAGATGTGCAACCAGCACGTGTGGAGTGTCCATTCAGGGAGAAATCACCGGGACAAGTAGTGGTGGCAGTGGATAATGGTAGAGTGGAGGTGATGGTGGTCAGAAACACGCAAAAACATTACGGTTGTGACATCGGATCAACGGTCCGGTCCGGCCACCTCATCCTCTCACCAAGAATCACGCTGTAGTTAAAAGATGCCCAGCTAAAACATGCACCACCTTCTGTTCATTCTACACTCACGATGTCCTTGACTAGAGTATGCATTCTCTGCTTCCAAAAACAGTTAACCAGTTGTCCTCCACCAGTGCTTCTGCCTGTTTTAGAAAATATCTTGCCTATCGGGTTCTACTGCACGCGCAGTTCGATTTCTATAGGAACCAAGAGACTTCTACACAAAGGGTTCTACAGGAAACATAGAACAATTCTATGAGAAGGAAACCCCAGAATGTTCATTGAATTTGAAGCTCCAAATGAGGTAGGCTCAAACAAAACTTCTCTATGCATGATTTGTTTGTACAAGGTGGTGAATTAGACGACATTAGTTTGAAAGACGAGAGTAAAAATCTATCGTGCATTGAGAAAAACGTGAAATATTGCCTGTATATTTTTCCTCTGCATCAAAAATATCCTCCATGTTTTCTTTTTAAATTCTCCTGTAAGGAAGATATATGCAGCAGTAGAGGCTAGCCTGTGTGTCTATGAAAAAAACTGGATTTAAATACCTATATATGTGCTGAGAAGAGAATCTGTGTCCTTGTGCTCTGTGTTGTAAAAACAAAATTCTTCTTTTCATAAACAGACAGTGGAATTCTGGGTGGCAACGGTCTTAGAACAAGCGAATTACTGCTAATTGATATTGAACACACGAGAAATTCCTTCTTAGGTTCAGAAGAAACCGGGTTCAGCTATCCCCTATTTCAGTGATTGACTGTTTTTTTCCAAAGCATTTTCTTTTTTTGGTTGAAACATAAAGGGCACTCAACACCATGCCAGGAGGATTCATAAGGAAAGAAACCTCAGACTCTAGTAAAATGCATGAGCATCCTGAGGTAGTGGACCTTTTCACCCGAGCAAATTGGATATCCTTCTTTGACAAAATCCAGGGTCATGATGAGGAAATAACAGAAGAGTTTTTAATGTCCCTAAAGCCACATTCAAAGACACATTCCACGGTTAGTTTTAGGGTTTTGACCCTAGAACTCACCCCTGAGCTCATCAGTGGAGTTACTAGTCTACCATTGGAGCTCCCTTAGAGCAAGGAAGAGAGGTCATTGGGCCAAGTTGCTAAGAAATCGTTCTTTATGCCCGAGGAGCATCCTGTAGAAGACAAAAACAGGGTTAGAAGAACCAGCTTGCCTGCCCTCTAGAGTGAAGTTAGTTTTCAAATTATGAAGTATATCACATGTGAAGGGAGGTTTAGCATCATCTATGGATATCATTTCAGGTTGTTGTGTGAACTAAGGCATGGGATTGACTTGCCTCCAGCTAAGAAACCGAGCATCCCATATTTCCTACTTTAGTCACTAATTGAATGTGGTACAAAGTTAAATGAAGGGATCCTAAATCAGTTGGCCCATCATGGGCTCATCAAACTATTGGTGGAATATGCTTTGCACACCTACAGTTTCCCCATATCTTAGGAAACCTTCTGAAACATGTCTAGGGATGACAACATTAGAACTTTCGCTGAAAACATCACCCCATCCAGCAGTGAGGAGGGGGAGCACACTAAAGGAATTGAGAAAGACAATGATGAGGGAACACAGGACATTCCAACAAAAGGCAAAACAGAGGAAGCATAGGGAGAACAGAAAGAAAATGGAGAAATTTGCCAGACTGCTGAGCCTAAAACAAAGGAAGGAATAACAACAAAAGCACCAAGGGAAAAGAGGATGCAGAGTAGAAAAGAAAAGGCCGCGAAAGCCCAAATGAAGGCTGCCACAGCCAAGGTAGGCACCCAGAGAGAAAAGGGAAAGACACACACTGAGATGGCAGCAACACAGATAGAAATAGTGGACACAGAGATTTCTACAGGAAGTAAAGAAAAAGAGTAGCAGGAAGAGAAATCACCTGAGAATTTGGCAAGGGAGGTAGCAGTTGTGCTTACTGCCTTAAGCACATCTACAAAACAAAAAGGAAAAAGAAAGAGGCAAACCTACATGTACTTTAAAGCAAGGAGAATCACAAGGATCAAAGTGGGCAAACCCCAGCCACAATCAAAGGAACCAATTATCAATGAGGACACAACCATCGAACCAAAGGAAGAGTCCCCTTCAAAGATATCTATCACCTATGAAAGAGGAAGCCCAAAAACCTCCACCTAGAGAGGGAGAATTAGGATGATGGACTCAAAGATAGCTCCACAAGAAGATGAGACATCTCTACAGGAAACTCTAGCTAAGTTAAAAGAGATGGAGAAATTGGAGGAAAAGGCAGCCAAATAATCACAGGGAGAAGAAAATACTAAGGAACTACTAGAACCCAGCCGTCAGCCTAGCTTGGGCTCATATTACAGCCTGTTGGGAAGTGGAAAGATTATCCCACAAAAGTTTGCGGTACCACTCTTCTTTGCATTGGAACAAGAACGGGTTAGGACTCACACTTGGATGAGGATTGCCAAATCCTAGGGTGTGGAAAACATAAGCCACCTGGAAGAACAACTCAGAGAATCAAGAAAAGAGTTGGCCATGGCGAGGGACGTGGAAAGCAGTCAAAGGGCCAGATTACAGGAGGAGAATGAGCTGCTGAAACAGTCATTACAACTACAAGAAGGTCATAAGGAAGATAGGCCGTCCATTTTGGGAGAACAGTAGCAGCAAGAAGGGTGTCCAGTAGACAAGGAAACATTTGAGGAACAACAGAGAGAGGACAAGCTGCAGGTTGAGGTTGAGACACTGACAAAACTGCTACAGAAAAAGGAGTCATAGGCAGCAGAAGAAATACAGTTTTAAAACAACAGGTGCAAGAGAAAGAAGCTCAACTAGCCTGCATGTCCAGCTGGGAAGTAGAAGCCTTACAATGTAGGAAACCTGCTAAGTCATATGCCTTATATCTTAAAGATCAATGGTTGCAATTTCAAATTAAAACCTTGGCTCAAAGGGGCACCATTCCATTTCAGAATTACCATCAGTTCATGGATTTGTGTGATAGTAGCTCAGTAGAAGATAAGGCCAAGTTATCATAATTCTATCTACACAACTTGGCCCTTCCAAACATGAATCTGTGGGACCACAATGCTGCATTGGGAGATGTGCAAGTCATGGCCATGGCCTCTTGGTTAAACCATGAGGAAAAGAGGGCAGCAAAGATTCAGAATGTTATGAACAGGGAGCTAAGCGAGCCACTCATGATCAGGGGCAGAACCTGAAGATCCCTCAGCTTTAATATATGTCCATCAACACCTGGCCAACAACTCTCAGATTCTCCCAGATTATATTGAAAGACAAACTCAGGCCATTGCTCACTTTGAGGACATGGAAAGACTGTTGGGGGATAATTGCATTCATGCTTGCACAAGGAGATGGAACACACTGTCCCACAATCTGAAAATAAGAGAATAATACTCCCCAACAAGGATGAGGGAGGCCTTGGCAAGAGTACCACTCTATAAACAGTCAATGTAGAATCTGCAGGCCAACTGGATCATCCGTAAGTTCAGTCCTCCATTGCTTTTAGGACTACTGGAAGGGGTCAAAGAAGAAGAGGATCACAGGCAGTGGGAGGAAGTAGAGAGAAAAGCACGGTTTCATGACCGAGAAGAGGACATCACCTCGGAAGCCTGGGATGTTAGAGAGGTAGTGAAAGTAATCAAAGATGATGAGATGGATTAATTGCTCAGAGGATGAGCAACACATTTAGCAGGGGGTGATGATGAGCCGCAAAAATGGGTAACTTATTGGGATCATTTTGCCTATTATTCTTGATTAATCCACCATTCTTCATATTTTATGCATGCTTTTGAATATATTTATGTTAATTGAATGAATGAGAATAGTCACTTGACCATGAAGTCTAATATGTCCTTATTGTAGATTTTTGGACATCTTTTGGACCAAGGTCAAGCATTTATGAGCCAGTTGACAACCAAATATGAGGGAACAAGGTTGAGGACTGGTAGGAAGGGTGTCTCCTACACTAAATGGCCCCTTCCTCGAGTTTTCCACCATCAGCTCGAAGTTCAACAGCCCACCAAAGATGATTTCCAAGGGTAGCTAAGCAGCTTTTGTGAAGTGGCTGATTACTTGCAGTTTTGAGTAGCCAAGCCCCTCAAGTTAAGGAGGGATATTGGAGGTCCGCGTGGTGCATAAGTAGGAAGGCTTCAAGCCTTGGTATTTTAGCTCTTGAATAGTTGTAATTCACACTTTAGTGCTACTGTACCTTTCAACTCATTTTCAAGCTCTTGCTATAACCATTTTTTTGACATTATTATTTTTTGAGTAATGGAGATAAATTTCACTTTGCACCAGCTCTAAGATTTTCTTAGGAGGTTGTAGCTCTTGGGTTTGGGCCCAACCCAAGTGCCAGTACCTCCTTTGTGTACTATTAGGTGTTTTCTTGCATTCATAGAATAATTTCTGCTATTTAGGTTAAGATCTTGCTTTGTTACTTAGGTTGTTTTTGAAGATTAAGATATATTTTCATGCTTCAAGTTGATTTGATAGTTTGGTAATAGAAAATATCTTCAAACATGCCATCAAGCAATCCTTGATCTCATCTCTCCCTCCTTGGGACCATGAGCTGAGACCAAGGCATACTTGTTGCCACAAAAACATTGTTTTTGCCTTTCCATGGAATTGCTAGTGTTTGATTTTTAGTTGGAAAAGTTGATACTAGTTGTACTTGCATGTCTAGATATTTTCTTGCTTAGTTTCCATAGTTATCTTGCATGATTTCCTGTCTATAAACTTCAGTTCATGATGTTTTTGGTTTTTAGGTCATATTAGGTCAAAATCGATAGATCTCTGGTTTTTCTAGTCTTGGTTCAACCAATTTTGGAAAATAGTGTGTAGAGCACCTATAATACATCCCTGCCTATCCTTCCTCCATCATACAACCTACTTCAACCCCTAATCCAAGATTCCTTCCCTTCATTTGCCACACATTTCCAATTTGACCTAATTTCTACGTTCTTGTGCAACATTGCTCCCTCTATCCTTGAACAAATCCAACCACCTTCATCACTCCTTAGCTTCATTTACTAGTTCCTAGACCCCTTAACATCCTTATCCATCCTTCATTTCCACTTTCCCACCATTTTTCCACCATCAACCCTCCAAAATCCTCTTTCGGCTCTTCCAGTAGAACTTCCTGTAGAACCCCTGCAGACTTCCTGTAGAAGTTCACGTGAGCATTTTTTTGAGATCTAATCACTGTGAAACTCTTTGGAAGGGTGCTAGGGGCCCCTTAGGCTCTCTTCTCACCTTTCCAACCTCCTGCAAGTGCCTACTCCATTTCCTCTTGCCAATCAACCTCTGAACAATAAAAAATAGTTAAAGCACATGCATAATAATTCTGCAAAATTACTCAAAAATACAAAAATATGTTTTCTCCATATTTTCCTTCAGAAGTAGCTTAGTCACATGCATTTTACCTTTCTAAGAGTCAATGGCATCCATTTCCATAGCTTTCATCCTGTTTCTTGCATTAGCAGGGTTAGCTGGTAAAACTAGGGTTTGCTAGGGTTTGCATTTCCTTTCAACTTTCAGCTTCTTTTTGCAAGTAGATTAGCCTCTTTTGAGTTAGACTTCATCCATCATAGTTAAAATCTTCTTCTAATAACTCATATAAGTTGGCTTAAGCTCCTACCGAACTTGTGCTAGCTAATCAAGTTACAGCCTGCAGTAAGAGTTAGTACTTGTGCATATAGCACCGTCGCTTCCAAGTTTGTTACGAACTATAGGGTTGATAAAAGTAAAGAAGGGAGTCCCAAGAGTTGCAGCATCATTGCTACAATACTAGAGCCCACCAGGCTCCCAGGCATTTTCAGCCACCCCCACGATGTTTCCCTTTATCAGCGAGGAGGCGAGTTCAATAAAGCAGTTTCCCCTCTAGGCCCTGCTGCTACATGTCACTCTCATATCATTTTGCACCCTCCCCCTCACTTACCACTTATCACTCATGCCCCCCTCCAAAAACAACTCATCCTCACACTCTCTCTCGTATTGCGATTGCGATACCCCTGGTGGGTCCAATACCGTAGATCCGGCGATTGCAAGGGTCAAGGGGAGATATCAAAGGAAAAGAATTGTAAACCACTGGTGTGCAGGATTCTATGTAACAAGGGAAGAAGGCCCCTAGAGGGGACTCCAAAGTCCCTACCATCCAAAGGACTAAGCACTTGGTCATAGCCCCCAACCACATGAAGCAAAAGCGGAAAAAGTGGATCTGGAAGCCTTGTCCTATAAAATATTTTTAGTGAGAAATCGCGATATGAGAACTCCGCGACCAAGGAGTACATAACTTTAAAGAGGTGATGGGTCAGTAGCTATGGCAATTAATAAGGAATATGGATCATTCAAACCTAGCATGGGCTGATCTAGAAAGGCCCTCTGTGACACGGAACCACGGTCGACGCTAACAAAAGTAAACAAGGACTTGTTAGCTCGAGAAGACTTGATGATCCAGCATGGTTCCCCCATATAGAGGGAAGACGAAGTACCATTCAGGGGTCCTCTACTTCAGTATTGCGACATGAAATGGATAGTGCCCACTCCCAGATTTGAAGGATGAATGGTTCAAGCAGTAAAGGGAAAAATGATGGGAGTCAGTTGAGCAACAGAGGAGGCCATACTGTGAGAAAAATACAACCTGAAGCAGAAGCAATAACAGGGATGGGCATGAATATATTTTGTTAATATTGTTCATCTGATTGATTGATTGATTTTTTATCCTATAATGTGTCTCCCTTTAATGAGGCAATTAATATTTTTTAATGCTTTTGGGCCACAGAGCCATCCTTGGCCAAGAGAGCTATTCGATCGAAGATATTTTGATGTAGTGAATGTTCAATGCCCCCCCTCTCTAGATAAATAGGGGGAAGCAACACTTCACAAAGGTTCAGAAATCCTAAAGAAAACACTACATACTATTTTCAGACTGTATGAATTTATAATATATATCTTTGAGAATATCAAGGAAATGGTGGTGATTCCCCCTTCGAGTATTATAATATGTTATCCCTCAGTTTAAAACCCATCATGTTCATGTTTCTTTTATGAATTCATGCAATCATAGCTACTAGAAAGATTTCATACTTCCTCATAGATTCATTTTTATTGACTTATTGATGTGTGTTCCTGTATGGATTATTGAGATTATATCTTTAAATTGCACTACATGAATCCTAGCATTCACTCTCTCTTTTGTCCATTATATCTACCTATAACTCAAATAAGTGTAGAAATTCTTGATACATCAAGCTCTATGTGATAAGTGTAGAATTCTTGATGCTTTAAGCTCTATGTGATGAGTTACTCCTTCTCCTGATCCTCTCTCATTACTCTGCAAAATCTTATTAAATTGTATGTCCTTGAACTACTCGGCCTCCACTATTTTATGCATATATTTATATGATTTGTACATGTGAAGAAGTACCATAAATTCATGGCTTACTCCTTTATATGAGTGAACCAACCCATTCCATTTAAATGTATACAGATATAAAATATATGTGATGTCTTCAATTCTTGAGAATCATACGAGACACATAGAATCTAGATGTGACCAAGCATTGGTTTTGTAAGCAATTTGAGGATGTCTCTGGGAGTGACAACAGGTAGAAAAGAGACCATAAATACTTCAGATCTAGAAGAACCCCTCTTTTCACTATTCAAGAATGCAGATAACAATCATGAACGTAATCAAAGTGATGTATTTGGATTAATGGTAATCGTTATGGTCATTATACATCGAGATGCCCATTTCCTTGTATTGATAGAGATGATGGAATACTTGAGAATATTGAGCTAGAAGATGATAATATGTAATCTAAAATTGATTCTCTAAGTGCAATGACAGTTGATCGTCATATGGAGAAATCAAGATTAGAAATTTTTGAAGATGAAAAGAAGAGAAAAATAGCAACATTTGAAGTTGAGATTAAAAGGCTCACAACTGAAAACAAAGATTAGCAGAAATTACTACAATTTCTTTTTTGAGAAGGAATGTGCCTTAAAAGAAGAAACCATTAGACTAAACACTCAACTAGAAGAAGGAAGGTGGTTTGAAGACAAAGCGAGGAAGTATTATAGAGAAAAGGAGGATCAGTGTGAGAAATTAGAAGCTAAAGTAGTCTCATCAAGGAGTGATGTAGAGAAGAAAACCACTCAATTGAAGAACATCCAAAATTGTACACCTTTCAAATTATATCAAAGCCTAGACAAAGGAGAAACAATCCTAGTTAGAACTACAAGAAAAACAAATGATAGCAATAGAAAAAGCTTCAATAAAGAAAGTCATCAATAGAACCTACAGTGAAAGAAGGAACTCAAGGAAGATAATCCAAAGGTCATGCCAAGAAAAGCACCTAGAAAATCATTCTCTTCCTTGGGAGATATGATATGTTTCAACTATAATAAGCTCGAACATATTGCAATAAATTTTATAAGCATGCAACAAAATAAGCAATTAGATAGAATTTTCTATCAAGAAAACAACCAAGGAGGATTTATTAGAGGAATTTTCAGGTCTAAAATGGACCTCCTAAGGAAATTATAAAATAATAGTGGAAATAATAAAATAATATTATATTACATCATCAAATTTTAGAGGGAAAAAATAAAAAATTGCTTTTTCAACTCGTATTTTTAGTTTATCTCCCTATGACTTTACTCAAATTTCGAGCAAGAACACTCATTGGATGCAGAATTTCGTTCCTCATCCAAGGAGTACCCATGTTCCATACTTTCGATGGACCTTGCTACATGAAAAATGTGCTTGCAATCACATTTTTTCATGTATTTCTCATTTTTCATATAGCAGGGTCCATCAAAATTATGCAACATGGGTACTCCTTGGATGAGGAATCATATTATGCATTTAATGAGCGTTCTCACTAGAAATTTGAGTAAAGCCATTGGGAGATAAATTGAAAACACGAGTTGAAAAAGTAGTTTTTTTTTTCCCTCTAAAATTTATGATGTAATCTAATATTGTTTTATTATTTCCACTATTATTTTATAATTTCCTTAGGAGGCCCATTTTAGACCTCAAAATTCCCCTAATAATTCCTCTTTGGTTATTTTCCTGATAGGACCTTCTGTCTAACTACTTCTTCTATTGCATGCTTCTAAAATTTACTACAATATGTCTAAGAATATTATAGCTTAAACATCTGACATCTCCCAAGGGTGAGAATAATATTCTAGATGCTTTTCTTGGCATGAACTTTGGCTTATCTTCCTTGAGCTCCTTCTTTCATTGTTGCAATCACGTTTTTTCATGTATTTCTCATTTTTCATGTAGCAGGGTCCATTGAAAGTATGCAGCATGGGTACTCTTTAGATGAGTAATTAAATTTTGCATCCAATGAGTAATCCCACTTGAAATTTGAGTAAAACATTATGGAGATAAGTTGAAAATATGAACCAAGAGACTTCTACACAAAGGGTTCTACAGGAAAGGTAGAACAACTCTGTGAGAAGGAAACCCCAGAATTTTCATTGAATTTGAAGCTCCAAATGAGGTAGGCTCAAACAAAACTTCTCTGTGCATGATTTGTTTGTACAAGGTGGTGAATTGGACGACATTAGTTTGAAAGACGAGAGTAAAAATCTGTCGTGCATTGAGAAAAACGTGAAAGCTTGCCTGTATATTTTTCCTCTGCATCAAAAATATCCTCCATGTTTTCTTTTTAAATTCTCCTGTAAGGAAGATATGTGCAGCAGTAGAGGCTAGCCTACGTGTCTATGAAAAAACTGGATTTAAATACCTATCTATGTACTGAGAAGAGAATCTGTGTCCTTGTGCTCTGTGTTGTAAAAACAAAATTCTTCTTTTCATAAACAGACAGTCGAATTCTGGGTGGCAACAGTCTTAGAATAAGGGAATTACTGCTAATTGATATTGAACACACGAGAAATTCCTTCTTAGGTTCATAAGAAACCGGGTTTAGCTATCCCCTATTTCAGTGATTGACTGTTTTTTTCCGGAGCATTTTCTTCTTTTGGTTGAAACATAAAGGGCACTCAACACCATGCCAAGAGGATTTATAAGGAAAGAACCCTCAAACTCTAGTAAACTGCATGAGCATCCTGAGGTAGTGGACCTTTTCACCAGAGCAAATTGGATATCCTTCTTTGACAAAATTTAGGGTCATGATGAGGAAATAACTGAAGAGTTTTTAATGTCCTTAAAGCCACATTCAAAGACACATTCCACGGTTAGTTTTAGGGGTTTTACCCTAGAACTCACCCCTGAGCTCATCAGTGGAGTTACTAGTCTACCATTAGAGCGCCCTTGGAGCAAGGAAGAGAGGTCGATGGGCCAAGTTGCTAAGAAATCATTCTTTATGCCCGAGGAGCATCCTCTAGAAGACAAAAGTAGGGTTAGAAGAACCAGCTTGCCTGCCCTCTAGAGTGAAGTTAGTTTTAAAATTATGAAGTATATCTCATGTGAAGGGAGGTTTAGCATCATCTATGGATATCATTTCAGGTTGTTGTGTGAACTAAGGCATGGGATTGACTTGCCTCCAGCCAAGAAACTAAGCATCCCATATTTCCTACTTCAGTCACTAATTGAATGTGGTACGAAGTTAAATGAAGGGATCCTAGATCAGTTGGCCCATCATGGGCTCATCAAACTATTGGTGGAAGATGCTTTGCACACCTACAGTGTCCCCATATCTTGGGAAATCTTCTGAAACATGTCTAGGGATGACAACATTAGAACTTTCGTTGAAAACATCACCCCATCCAGCAGTGAGGAGGGGGAGCACACTAAAGGAATTGAGAAAGACAATGATGAGGGAACACAGGACATTCCAACAAAAGGCAAAACAGAGGAAGCATAGGGAGAACATAAAGAAAAAGGAGAAATTGAACAGACTACTGAGCCTAAAACAAAGGAAGGAATAACAGCAAAAACACCAAGGGAAAAGAGGATGCAGAGTAGAAAAGAAAAGGCCGAGAAAGCCCAAACGAAGGCTGCCACAACCAAGGCAGGCACCTAGAGAGAAAAGGGAAAGACACACACTGAGATGGCAGCAACACAGACAGAAATAGTGGACACAGAGATTTCTACAGGAAGTAAAGAAAAAGAGTAGCAGGAAGAGAAATCACCTGAGATGTTGGCAAGGGAGGTAGCAGTTGTGCTTGCTGCCTTAAGCACAGCTACAAAACAAAAAGGAAAAAGAAAGAGGCAAACCTACATGTACTTTAAAGCAAGGAGAATCACAAGGATCAAAGTGGGCAAACCCCAGCCACAATCAAAGGAACCAATTGTCAATGAGGACACAACCAACGAACCAAAAGAAGAGTCCGCTTCAAAGATATCTATCATCTATGAAAGAGGAAGCCCAAAAACCTCCACCTAGAGAGGGAGAATTAGGATATGGACTCAAAGATAGCTCTACAAGAAGATGAGACATCTCTACAGGAAACTCTAGCTAAGTTAAAAGAGATGAAGAAATTGGAGGAAAAGGCAGCCAAATAATCACAGGGAGAAGAAAAGACTGAGGAAATACTAGAACCCAGCCGTCAGCCTAGCTAGGGCTCATATTACAACCTGTTAGGAAGTGGAAAGATTATCCAACAGAAGTTTGCGGTACCACTCTTCTTTGCATTGGAAAAGGAACGGATTAGGACTCACACTTGGATGACGATTGCCAAATCCAAGGGTGTGGCAAACATAGGCCACCTGGAAGAACAACTCAGAGAATCAAGAAAATAGTTGGCCATGGTGAGGCACGTGGAAAGCAGTCAAAGGGCCATATTAAAGGAGGAGAATGAGCTACTAAAACAGCAGTTACAACTATAGGGAGGTCATAAGGAAGATAGGTCGTCCATTTTGGGAGAACAGTAGCAACAAGAAGGGTGTCCAGCAGACGAGGAAACATCTAAGGAACAACAGAGAGAGGACAAGCTGCAGGTTGAGGTTGAGACACTGACAAAACTGCTACAGAAAAAGGAGTCATAGGCAGCAGAAGAAATATAGTTTTAAAACAACAGGTGCAAGAGAAAGAATCCCAACTAGCCTGCATGGCCAGCTGGGAAGTAGAAGCCTTACAATGTAGGAAACCTGCTAAGTCATATGCCTTATATCTTAAAGATCAATGGTTGCAATTTCAAATTAAAACCTTGGCCCAAAGGGGCACCATTCCATTTCAGAATTACCATGAGTTCATGGATTCGTGTGATAGTAGCTCAGCAGAAGATAAGGCCAAGTTATCAGAATTCTATCTACACAACTTGGCCCTTCCAAACATGAATCTGTGGGACCACAATGCTGCATTGGGAGATGTGCAAGTCATGGCCATGGCCTCTTGGTTAAACCATGAGGGAAAGAGGGCAGCAGAGATTCGGAATGTTATGAACAGGGAGCTAAGCGAGCCACTCATGATCAGGGTAGAACCTGAAGATCCCTCAGCTTTAATATATGTCCATCAACACCTCACCAACAACTCTCAGATTCTCCCAGATTATATTGAAAGACAAGCTCAGGCCATTACTTGCTTTGAGGACATGGAAAGGCTGTTGGGGGATAATTGCATTCATGCTTGCACAAGGAGGTGGAACACACTGTCCCACAATCTGAAAATAAGAGAATACTACTCCCCAACAAGGATGAGGGAGGCCTTGGCAAGAGTACCACTCTATAAACAGTCAATGTAGAATTTGTGGGCCAACTGGATCAGCCTTAAGTTCAGTCCTCCATTGCTTTTAGGACTACTGGAAGGGGTCAAAGAAGAAGAGGATCACAGGCAGTGGGAGGAAGTAGAGAGAAAAGCAGGGTTTCATGACCAAGAAGAGGACATCACCTCGGAAGCCTGGGATGTTAGAGAGGCATTCAAAGTAATCAAAGATGATGAGCTGGATTAATTGCTCAGAGGATGAGAAACACATTTAGCAGGGGGTGATGATGAGCCACAAAAATGGGTAACTTATTAGGATTATTTTGCCTATTATTCTTGATTAATCAACCATTCTTCATATTTTATGCATGCTTTTGAAGATATTTATGTTCATTGAATGAATGAGAATAGTCACTTGACCATGAAGTCTAATACATCCTTATTGTAGATTTTTGGACATCCCAAGGTCAAGCATTTATGAGCCAGCTGACAGCCAAATATGAGGGAACAAGGTTGAGGACTAGTAGGAAGGGTGTCTGCTACACTAAATGGCCCCTTCCTTGAGTTTTCCACCATCAGCTCGAAGTTCAACAGCCCACCAAAGATGATTTCCAAGGGTAGCTAAGCAACTTTTGTGAAGTGGCTGATTACTTGCAGTTTTGAGTAGCCAAGCCCCTCAAGTTAAGGAGGGTTGTTGGAGGTCCTCATGGTGCATAAGTAGGAAGGCTTCAAGATTTGGTATTTTAGCTCTTGAATAGTTGTAATTTGCACTTTAGTGCTACTCTGCCTTTCAACTCATTTTCGAGCTTTTGCTGTAACCATTTTTGTGACATTATTATTTTTTGAGTAATGGAGATAAATTTCACTTTGCACCAGCTCTAAGATTTTCTTAGGAGGTTGTAGCTCTTGGGTTTGGGCCCAACCCAAGTGCCAGTACCTCCTTTGTGTACTATTAGGTGTTTTCTTGCATTCATAGAATAATTTCTGCTATTTAGGTTAAGATCTTGCTTTGTTACTTAGGTTGTTTTTTATGATTAAGATAGATTTTCATGCTTCAAGTTGATTTGAAATTTTGGTAATAGAAAAGATCTTAAAAAATGCCATCAAGCAATCCTTGATCTCATCTCTCCCTCCTTGGGACCAGGAGGTGAGACCAAGGCATACTTGCTGCCACAAAAACATTGTTTTTTCCTTTCCATGGAATTGCTAGTGTTTGATTTTTAGTTGGAAAAGTTGATACTAGTTGTACTTGCATGTCTAGATCTTTTCTTGCTTAGTTTCCATAGTTATCTTGCATGATTTCCTGTCTATAAACTTCAGTTCATGATGTTTTTGGTTTTTAGGTCAGATTAGGTCAAAATCGATAGATCTCTGGTTCTTCTAGTCTTGGTTCGACCAATTTTGGAAAATAGTGTGCAGAGCACCTGTAATACATCCCTACCTATCCTTCCTCCATCATACAACCTACTTCAACCCCTAATCCAAGATTCCTTCCCTTCATTTGCCACACATTTCCAATTTGACCTAATTTCTACGTTCTTGTGCAACATTTCTCCCTTTATCCTTGAACAAATCCAAACACCTTCATCACTCCTTAGCTTCATTTACCAGGTACTAGACCTCTTAACATCCTTATCCATCCTTCATTTCCACTTTCCCACCATTTTTCCACCATCAACCCTCCAAAATCCTCTTTCAGCTCTTCATGTAGAACCCCTGTAGACTTCCTGTAGAACTTCACGTGAGAAGTTTTTTGAGATTTAATCACTGTGAAAATCTCTGGAAGGGTGCTAGGGGCCCCTTAGGCTCTCTTCTCACCTTTCCAACCTCCTGCAAGTGCCTACTCCATTTCCTTTCGCCAATCAACCTCTCCACAATAAAAAATAGTTAAAGCGCATGCATAATAATTCTGCAAAATTACTCAAAAATACAAAAAGATGTTTTCTCCATATTTTCCTTCAGAAGTAGCTTAGTCACATGCATTTTACCTTTCCAAGAGTCAATGGCATCCATTTCCATAGCTTTCATCCCGTTTCTTGCATTAGTAGGGTTAGCCAGTAAAACTAGGGTTTGCTAGGGTTTGCATTTCCTTTCAACTTTCACCTTCTTTTTGCAAGTAGATTAGCCTCTTTTGAGTTAGTTTTCATCCATCATAGTTAAAAGCTTCTTCTAATAACTCATAGAAGTTGGCTTAAGCTCCTAGCGAACTTGTGCTAGCTAATCGAGTGACAGCCTGCAGTAAGAGCTAGTACTTGTGCATATAGCACCGTCGCTTCCAAGTTTGTTACGAACTATAGGGTTGATAAAAGTAAAGAAGGGAGTCCCAGGAGTTGCAGCATCATTGCTACAATACTAGAGCCCACCAGGCTCCCAGGCATTTTCAGCCATCCCCACGATGTTTCCCTTTATCAGCGAGGAGGCGAGTTCAATAAAGTAGTTTCCCCTCTAGGCCCTACTGCTACATGTCACTCTCATATCATTTTGCACCCCCCCCCCCCCTCACTTACCACTTATCACTCATGCCCCCCTCCAAAAACAACTCATCCTCACACTCTCTCTCATATTGCGATTGCGATACCCCTGTTGGATCCAATACCGTAGATCCGGCGATTGTAAGGGTCAAGGGGAGATATCAAAGGAAAAGAATTGTAAACCACTGGTGTGCAGGATTCTATGTAACAAGGGAAGAAGACCCCCAGAGGGGACTCCAAAGTCCCTACCACCGAAAGGACTAAGCACTTGGTCATAGCCCCCAACCACATGAAGCAAAAGGGGAAAAAGTGGATCTGGAAGCCTTGTCTTATAAAATATTTTTAGTGAGAAATCTCGATATGAGAACTCCGCGACCGGGGAGTACAAAACTTTAAAGAGGTGATGGGTCAGTAGCTATGGCAATTAATAAGGAATATGGATCATTCAAACCTAGCATGGGCTGATCCAGAAAGGCCTTCTGTGACACGGAACCACGGTCGACGCTAACAGAAGTAAACAAGGACTTGTTAGCTCGAGAAGACTTGATGATCCATCATGGTGCCCCCATATAGAGGGTAGACGAAGTACCATTCAGGGGTCCTCTAATTCAGTATTGCGACATGAAATGGATAGTGCCCACTCCCAGCTTTGAAGGATGAATGGTTCAAGCAGTAAAGGGAAAAATGATGGGAGGCAGTTGAGCAACACAAGAGGCCATACTGTGAGAAAAATACAACCTGAAGCAGAAGCAATAACAGGGATGGGCATGAATATATTTTGTTAATATTGTTCATCTAATTGATTGACTGACTGGATTGAAGCAATTCCTACTCGACAAGCTACAGATGCGGTAATTATTTCTTTTCTTGAAACCAACATTTGGTCATGTTTTGGATGTCCAAGTAAGTTAATCATGGATAATGCAGAAACGTTTAAGTCAAAAAGAATGATTGGTTTTGCTATAAGTACAATATTAGCTTGGGACATTCAACCACATACCACCCTCAAGGAAATGGATTGGCAGAGTCATCCAATAAATCTTTGGTCAATATCATTAAGAAATTGTCGAAAATCAGCAAAAAGGGCTAGCACAAGAAGTTGATAAATGCACTATGGGCCGATAGGGTGAGTCAGAAAAATTCTATTGGCATGTCTCCTTTCGAGTTGGTGTACGGAACAGACACGGTTTTTCCTACTTCGCTTGCTGTCCTGGTAGTCAAATTGCTTCAAGAAGTGGGTAGTGAGGAATATCCTATGTAGAGAAGGATTAATCAAATGATTCATTTGCAGCAAACACAGGAGGAGGTATTTCAAAACACTTGCAAGCTGCAGGAGCGCATCAAAAAGATTTATGACTGGAGAGCAAAGGCGGATACATTTCAGCTAGATGAGGTTGTTTTGAGGTTGGATACTCGTCATGAAGACAAGGGAAAGCATGGCAAATTTGAAAATTTATGGAAGGGTCCTTACAAGATTGTAGCATATCATGGTCAAAATGCTTTCCTTCTCAAAGAGATGAATGGAGATGAATGTTCTGGAGGGCCGATTAATGGTCTGTTGTTAAAGAGATACTACTTCTGAGTATCTTCTGCTCATTTCATCATCATTGTACATATCATTTTACTTGTGTTCTATTTCACATGTAAACTAACTTGTCATCTTCAGTTTGGGGCCCGAGGTGAAGGCTATAATTATGAAAATGAAGGTTAGTTAGTCTAAGTTTGTCAAGTCAGTTGTCTAAAATCTTTTAGTTTCGAGTCTAGTTTGGTCAAAGCAATTTTGGTTTTTTCAGTCAAATTCTCAAAAGTGTGTATTGCAATAATGACTCCATCGCCCAATGGATGAAGACACTGTCTAGCTCTTACAGAGATCTGTGGTTGTTGGCATCTCCAAGGAGCTACCATCCCCATTGGAGCCAATGTTAGAGTCGGTCTAGTTATCCCTCCATCAGAGATCACAGCTCTTTTTTGCATTTCATGTTTTAGGTGTCCCATCAGTTTTCATTAGTTGCATTTCGTTAGGCATGCCATAACTCTGATGGAGTGGTTTGTGTCACTCATTCCCCTCGTGCATATCACTATTGGTTCAGGTTAATTCATAAAGCTTCACAAGTCATTTACAGTCATGCTTTAAAATTTTAGGTCTAGGTCTAGGGTTTGAGTCAGTTTAGTCTTGAAAAGCCTTAGAAGACCAGCAGGGCATGTTGGGTTGTGTTATATTCTTTCCACGACTAACCTACGTAGTGAACCGGGGGGTTAGAGGGGGGGCAGAGCCCCCCCTTCGTTGCGCAACGAGGGGGTGGCAGCCACCCCTGTTCGGGGGGCGAGTAGCCCCCCTGTACGAGGTTCGGGGCAGCGCCCCAAGAAAATTTTTTTTGGACACTATATTAGGTTGGGCGAACCTACCTATGGTTTTCGGTCCATGGTTTTGGACGCGATGGTTTTCGGTCCATGGTATTGGATGCTTCGGCATGTATAAATATGTATTGTAACATTGAAAGGAATATAATGAAAAATCAAGCTGGTAGTCTCGGTTTTGGGATCCAGCGGCAAATCTCTGTGTATATGTGTTTTATGTGTTATGCTCTCGCATTTTTATTTTTCCTGTGATTTAGAATTCGTATGCAGGTAATTTCTGTACAGGGTTAAAACCTACACTTGTCCACAACCTCGACTCATTCCGTGTGACAAAATGGCGACTCCACTGGGGACTTGATTGTTTTCCTTTTTTTTACTTTGACCTGAGGAACTTGTCTTTTTGTTTATGTTTTTGGCTTGTTGTGTGTGGAATTGGGTGGATTTAGTGGATCTAGGTTTGTTTTCGCTTTTCATAACTTTAGGAGAAGCCCGCACCCTGTGCATGTATCACAGTGCGTACTTCTATGCATGTTTACTTTGCACACAGAGCGTGCATGCACTTGTGTAAACTTTGAGCCTGCGGACCCTGCTAAAATTTTGAAAAACTTAAATTTTACTCTTTCAATTAGTTTTATTTTGGTTTAGATGTTGTTATCCTCTGCCCAGACCTGCATGTGACTTGTTAAAAGCTTTCCTTGGTTTAATTTTATTGGTGTTAGGGTTTTAGGTGAAATTCCTAGAAGTTTTGGTTGTCGGTCTTGATTTTCATTTTGGTCGTGTAGTAGCTCAAAGCTTAGAAGCGTGGAAGCCTTAGATCACCTTGGTTTTTACTGGCCTTCTTATGAGTCTGACCATTTGCAAAATCTACCTTTATTGAGGAATCCATCTTGTGTTTTCTCTTTGCAAAACTTCGAAAAGCTTGTGTTAAAAGTTTGGATTTCATTTTTACAAGAGAACAAAAATTACTTGTTTTTGACTGATTTGTGATTCTGGACAAGTTAGTCCTTGGTTTGCTTATCGCCAAGTAAAACATCCTTGAAAAGCCAAAACATCTTGTAAGCTTTTACTTCATGTCGTTTTTTATAGTTTGTAGATCTTAAGATTTGCTTTATTCATAGTTTTCTCAAGATTTGCTTTAGTCATAGTTTTGAGTCTTTTTATAAAAATACAAAAATCTCTTTTGAACAAGTTTGTTTTGGTAGCATTTGAGCGTTTGAATGAAAAGGGAAATTCTTGTGCAAATAACTAGTTGTCTCGTTTTGAGTGCATTGGAACAAAAACTCTTCTTTTAATTTGTTTGTTAAGAAAGATTTGTGTTTACACACATTTGCATTCTCAAACTCTTTCCTAGATAGAAGTTCATTGAAGAGCAAAGATTGTTTAATCATCTTAAGTGCATCGTTTTAGTGATTTTGAGCCAAGTCTTCACACCACGAGTTTCATCTCCGCACCTCTTGACTTAATCAAAAACCAATAAAAATAACGCTTAAAGTAAAATCAATCTAGTAATCTTTTTATTTCTAGGGCTCTATTACACCAAAATAGCTTAGGCTAGTGTCTTGGAGTAGGGAGTAATTAACTCTCCAAGACAGTAAACCAAACAAGTAGCTGTATCTTGCGGTAGGAGAGAAATCCAATTGTTGCATCTATGCTCTAGGAAAGCTCCTCTTAAAGGAGAAGCACGAGATCATGTCTGAACCAGTGTGGGAATCAATCCTTCCTCATTGGGAATGACGCCAGATATCCATGTATTAAAAACGCTAAACCTCGGATTAACCATTGTCGAGGAGCCTGGGGTCACTTGTTGGTAAACCTTGGTTTATGTCAAGGAGCCTTCAAGGGGATTGAGCTTGTTACTCTACCCTTGCGTGTGTATCGGATCGTAGAATGTTCCCCCAGTAATATTTGTTTCTGTTGGTAACCATAGCGACCATATTCTATAGGATTCTTCCTAAGGTGACGGTGGCGGGAAGATCCCACTGTACCTAGAGCAGACATCGGCTAGACTCACTTGGATTTTCTAGGGGGTTCTCCTCACTCGAGACGGTTTAGTGGAGAAACTTGTGCCAGTCTATTCATTAAGCAGGTTGCCGGGGTAACTGTTCCAACCCTATTTCTGTATTGAATTCTGCGACGTTGGATTTCATCACCAACTAGTGTTTTCGGTTCAGAAAGTCACTATTTGTGTGTGATTGATCTCTTAGATTCTTTAGGTGTGTGATTCAATTTGTTTGGTTGTTTAGAGGCTTTAGGTGGTTTTCATTGAGATTTTACTTTGTTTTCGTGTGAAGTAGTTAAAATTTTTTAACCGTGGCTGAATTACCGAGGAAGTCCCGTAGACTTCGGGGCCAACCTCCTGACTTTTCACCAAGCCAGCCTGAAGGGCTACGGGCCCTGGTAACTCCTAGAGATAGTAGAAGTGGGTCACTTGAAAGAGGAGAATCTGCTTTGGTGGGATATCCTGATTTTTCAGCGTTAATAGCAGATTATAGTACGCAACCTGTATCTATTTCAGAAATTACTGGTAGTGTTTCATCTACTAGTGATATAGGTGAAGAACTTGAAATATCTGAACCCGAATCTGAATTTGCTACTACTCCAATATCAGGATTTGCTTCTCCAGCTTCTAGTGGTCCTAGTTCACCTAGGGTAGAAGCGATAATTACCCAAAATCTTCCTTCTGGACTAATAGCTATTGAAGAACTTCCTATTTCGGAAAACAAAGAAGGCATCCCTATTCTAGAAGATCGACCTGTTTTAGACCTTATGGAGCATGAATCAATCTTTTATAGCCCACCTAGGAGCAGTGCTTAGTATCTTTCATTGACAGACTTTTTGGAAAACCCGGGACTAAGTTTTTCACCATCTCGTATTTCTTATCACCCAACACCTAGAGGTTACTATCCTTCGTTGGATATGTCCAAATAGTCATCCATGTTTTCTCAATCTCCAGAAGCCTTTTTGTACGGTGGTCCTTCTGTTCCTGCTGGGTATCAGTCCATTTCTGGTACTTTTTCGGGAGAATCTCCTCAACCTATTGAACAAAAGTTATTAACTGGAAATAATGGTACAAAACCGTTGAGTGCAGAAGATATTCTCATGATGTCAGGTTCCATTCCCAATCCTCAACCTCAAGGTGGCCAGTTATCGTCTGGGGGGCAACCTCAAGGTACCCGGTATATGCCTGGGGGGCAACCTCAAGGTACTCAGTTTGCGCCTGGGGGGCAACCTCAAGGACAGTACATACCTACGGGACAATACATTCCTCAAGGTCAACCTCAGTATCAATATGTACCTCAAAGTCAACCTCAATATCAATATGTACCTCAAGGTCAACCCTAGTATCAATATGTACCTCAAGGTCAACCCCAGTATTAGTACGTGCCTCAGGGTTATCAACCCCAAGGTTAGTACCCAACCCAAGGTTACCAACCACCTTCTGGTCAATCATATTATCAACCCTACCCTCAACCCGGTTATGGTCCTCAATATCCTCAACCTGTTATGGGTCCATACCTCGGAACGAATTTAGTGTGGGATCCATCTCAATCGCAATAGGTTTTGCAACCGAATGCGCAGTTGTCATCTCAAACTAGACAACCCTTGGTTTCTGGTTCATCCCAACAACCTGTCCAGTCTACTGTTCAAACTTCTAGACCTTCTGTAGTTTCTCAGTCTGGGCCTAGTACACCTCGTACTCTACCCCAAACGTCTGCTACAACTACTGCAACATCTGCTGCATCTACCCCACCTTCTTCTGGAGTATCGACAGCTCCGGTTTCTACTGTCCTTGTATCTACTCCTCAGACATCTTTACCTCAGTCTGGACCCATGGTCCACACTTCGGTTCAGATGCCTGTAGGAAGTATGGTTTTCACCACTCAACCTCAGTTTAATCAACAACTGTACCAAGGATAGTACCAATACAGTCTTGCTACGCAGCAACCATTCTATCAGTATCAACCGTACCCTGGGTATACATATCAACAACCTCAGCAACCCCAGTATGGTCTGGTTAATCCTGGTTTTCCAGGAGGACAAAATATCCCAAATGCAATTCCAATTCCTAGTTATCTTGGATATCCTCCTCCTGGGGCTGGTCTGCAGACCCAGAGTTTTAGGGACCCTAATCGTCAGTTACTGTTTATCACAACTTTGGACTTGCCTGACTTGACGTGCCTTACAAACGATCCAATTAATTATCTTCAGTATTGGCCGCCAATGCCGCATAAGTTGCCCAGTGATATTCCTAAGTTTGAAGGTAAGCTAGGAGAGGACCCGTCGAACCATGTGATGACTTATCACCTTTGGTGTGCGTCTAATTCCATTTCAGATGATTCAATTCGTTTACGACTTTTCCAGCGCACTCTAATTGGTCTTGTGACCAAGTGGTACATCGAGTTACTGCGAGCCACTTTTTATAACTTTAGCCAGTTAGCTACTTCATTTTTAACTCATTTTCAGTTGCCAGTCAGATATGACAATGGCACGGAATTATTAACTTCGTTAAAGTAGTCAACATCCACTTACATCTCAGATCATATTCATGAATGGAGACGTCGACGACGTTTAGTGAAAGTTTTTATCCTGGATCAGATCTTAGCTGAATGGTTTGTAAAATCTTTTCTTCCCAAGATCACTGAGGATGTGGCTAAGGCTCGAGTTGTTACTGAGGAGCAAGTAATTGCTCAAGCACAGTACCTTGAATTAGTTTATACTCAGTCGAGTACGTTACATGAGAAAATCCCTGATCTACCCAAACAAAATCAAATTGTTGCTGCTCCTTCAGGGTCTCATGCCGTTGATGGCATGATTGGTACGGTTAATACCAAAATTAAGAATAAGTCCTCCAAGAATTCTTCTCCTATCATAACCTTGCCAGATTCCCCGACAGGAGATTCTTCCACGAAACTTTCCGCCGATATTCATGTTGTAGAGTCATCTACAGCTAAATCAAAAAGCGGTGGTAAGAAAAAAGGGAAGAAGAAGAATAAAACAGATAAGAATTCGAAAGAGAAACCAGAAAAAGAAGAATCAATTGATGAAGAGCACAAACCTCATTATCCTTGTCTTATTTGGGATGAAGAACATTTTACGAGAGACTGCCCCCATCTTGCAGAGGTTGTGAAAATTGTCAAATGTTCCTAAACTCCTACTATTTTGAAGGATCCTTTTCCAAATCAAGACAGTAAGATGATAGGTTCTTCCTCAAGTGCTAATGAAGAACCCATATTGATGATGTCCCATGTTAGGATTGCGACTCGATCGCAAGATTATGGCAGTAAAAGTCCTGTTGATGGTAAAGAAGCAGAATCTTCTCATTCGAATCTATCAACCTCAGCTCCCGGTTCCGATCCACTACAGATCGAGAAACCTAATCCAGACTTAGTAATAAAACCGCCCACAAAGGGTGTACTTTGAAAGTCTGCTTTCAATCCATATGCGAGAGCGGCTCAGAACTATAACATTGTTGAGGATTTAGCTGTTTCACCCTCAGCAATGTCGGCTTTGGAAGTGCTGCAATCATGTCCAGCACAGCGTAAATTACTTTTGTCGGCTATAGGAGCCATTGACGTTCAGGACCCGAACCTTATAATCTTTGATCTAGAAAATAGTGCACCGTGCTTACCTCATCAAATGGCTATCCAGATTCCAGTGATAGTCAAAAACAGACCTGTTCATAGGACTGTGATTGATGAGGGAGCTTCCACATGTATTATTTCGATTCAGTGTTGGAGGTCACTTGGTTCTCCTTCACTAAATCAATCCCCGACAATTCTAAAGGCCTTTGATGGCCATGGGTTTCATCCTTTTGGCATTCTACAGGATTTACCTATAGGGGTTGAAGGTAAAACCATTAACCTAGATGTGGAGGTGGTTGATGCCCCTCTAGATTACAACCTTCTCTTGGGTCGTAGTTGGTCTTACGCTATGACAGCTGTCGTTTCATCGGTCTTTCGGCTTCTAAAGTTCCCTCATAATGGAAAGATTGTAACCTTAGACCAGCTGTCTTGCTTTTGATCCGACCCAGCCTCTGCTGAAAGCATTCATCATGTTGTAAAGTGACGATCCCATATAAGTGTGTTGGAGTAGGACTAGTTAAAGATTCCGGTTTACTTAGCACTTTTCCTTTTCCTCCTATCAACACATCATCTTCTACTGCAACCATTCATATGATTTCATCAAGTACCACTGTTAATGATGATCCTTGGATCATACCTTCTGAATCTGAGATCGACTCATTTGGTATTCTTATGCCTATGAGTCCGTATGAACTTGCGTATCAGACCGTGCAGTCGTTTTCCGACACAACATCAACCCAAATCGACTTAATGAATGTGGTCCATGAGGAATCACTTTTGACATCAAACTTGGATTCAATAACGTTTTCTTAACTTGTTCAAACTGATTAGCAAATTCGTGAAATCCTATGCATCGATGAGTTACCATGGGAAGATCTTCATCATAGATCTTCGTTTTTACCCAAGGGAGATCGTTTTGAAAATGATTTTTCATCAATTTTTATGACTGAATATGTCAAGGACGCTCAGAATCCAATGAAACATCTCGATTCCAAGTTAAACTTGGGAAATATTTCTCGAACTATTCCTCTTGACATTTCAGTTAAGCCTGGAATTGTTGAAAACGTTCATATAGGTGCCTCTTGAACGAAAGATGAAATTCAAACATATAAGGCCCTATTTCAAGAATTACGCGATGTGTTTGCCTGGTCATATGAGGAAATGCCAGGAATTGACCCCGCAATTGTAGTTCATGAAATCAAAACTTACCCGGATGCTAAACCCGTCCGGCAACGTTTGCGTCAGATTCACCCAGGAAAAGCTGCTACGATTAAAGCAGAAATTGAAAAATTACTCAAAGCAGGTTTCATTTATCCGATCCTGTTAACGGATTGGGTATCGAATATTGTTCCTGTTAACAAAAAACAAGGGACAATAAGAATATGTATCGACTATAGGGACATTAATCGAGCCTGTCCAAAGGACAATTACCCCACTCCCTATATCGGTCAAATCATTGATGATTGTGCCGGCAGCGAAATTTTCTCCTTCATGGATGGTTTTTCCGGATACAATCAAATCAATATTCTACCTGCTGATCAACCAAAAACCAAATTCATTTGTCCATGGGGGACATTTGCTTATTGCAAATTACCTTTTGGGCTTAAGAACGCCGAGGAAACTTTTCAACGGGCCATGTCTTATGCTTTTCATGATATCAAGCACATTGTGCAACCCTATCTTGATGACTTTCCTACTCATTCATTACATCGAGTTGATCATCTCGTCCATTTAAGAGCAATCTTTATGAGGTGTAGGCATTATCGAATTAGGTTGAACCCCCACAAGTGTGTTTTCTGTATTGAAATAGGTCGATTACTGGGGTTTGTTGTTTCGAAAGTTGACATTCGCGTCGATCCCTCAAAGGTTGAAGCCATTATCAAATTGCCTCCTCCTTCAAGTCTTCGCCAACTCCAAAGTTTGCAAGGGAAAGCAAACTTTTTACGTCGATTCATCCCTAACTACACCGAGATCACAAAGGGTTTTACCCAGTTGTTGAAGCAGAACACTTCATTCTTTTGGGACGAGATAGCTGAGAAATATTTTCATGCGCTAAAAAATGCGTTGGCCCATGCACCGTTGTTGCATCCTCCCAATTACAACCATGATTACTTCTTGTATCTCGCCACCTCCTATTCCACCATTGGAATGGTGTTAGTTCAGGAAGATGAATTCGGTACTGAACATGTGATATATTACCTTAGTCGAACGTTAAATCCAACTGAGCTAAAATACTCACATGTGGAGAAATTGGCATTGGCAGTTGTTCAAGCTGTCCAATGTTTTCGTCATTACATTTTACTACGTAAGACTACAGTTATTTCTGATTGCAACCCTATGATCTATCTTTTGACCAAGCAATTGCTGGGGGGCAAGTACTCCAAATGGATTGTCATCCTGCAGGAGCTCAACTTGGAGTTTGAAAAGTCTAATTCAAAGAAATATTTAGTTTTTGCGGAATTAATGTGTGACTTCCCGCGTGCTTACACGGAAACTGTGGCGGAGGAGCCCATTGCGGACGAATCCTTGTTTCTAATCAGCACTTTAGATCCGTGGTATGGGGATATCATCATTTATCTCCAAACCCAATCCTTTCGGCCAGATATTTCACGATCAGAACGTCAAAAAATACGATTCCAGTCCCAACAATTCAAAATTATTGGAGATACTCTTTATAATCGTGGGGCGGACTCTGTTTTTCGACGTTGTTTGACTCATGAGGAAGCTGAAAGGGTCATAAATGACTGTCACTCTGGAGCGTGTGGCGGTCATATGTCTGGGTATGCCACAGCCCAAAAGATATTGCGCGCTGGCTATTTATGGCCGTCTATGTTTAAAGATTGTATT
This sequence comes from Pinus taeda, assembly GCA_000404065.3. NCBI lineage: Eukaryota > Viridiplantae > Streptophyta > Pinopsida > Pinales > Pinaceae > Pinus > Pinus taeda. The sequence goes on along the minus strand of APFE030138807.1, from coordinate 98,310 downwards.
ATTGCGGTCCGCAAATGCCACAACTGCCAAATTTTTGGTCGAAAGATGCGCGCTCCACCTGCTCCTCTTCACCCTATAATTGTCGTTGGTCCTTTTTCCAAATGGGGTATCGATTTTATAACATGTAACCCTCACTCGGCCGGGGGGCATGCGTATATTATCCTTGCGGTAGATTATTTTACCAAGTGGGCCGAGGCGATGCCTAGATTTGAGGCAGACGGCAAAACAGTTGTGATTTTCATATTCAATCATATAATTGCTAGGTTTGGTGTTCCACAAGTGATTATCACTAATCATGGGAATCATTTTCGAAACGTTATGATGACTAAACTTATAGGCCAGCTTGGCTTGCATCACGACAGTTCAACTCCTTATTATCCACAAGCTAATGGCCTGGTTGAAGCCATCAACAAAGTTCTAGTCATCATGATCCGACGAATCATTGGGATTCATCTGTCAAATTGGCATAACATGCTATTTTCAGCGCTATGGGCGTATCGAACCTCAGTTAAAACATCAATAGGGTTCACTCCTTTCCAACTAGTTTATGGTTTGGAAGTTGTGTTACCTATTGAGTGTGAAATCCTATCATTGTGAATGGCCATCGAGTTACTTCCAGCTACTTCGGAAGAGGATATACGTTTGTTATACTTGGCTCAGCTAGATGAGAATTTCCGTGATGCTGCATTATCGATCGAATCTCATGCCAAAAGTATTAAAACTCAGTATGATCGAAATGTGACCCCTCGAAATTTTTCGGAAGGAGATCTAGTCCTTTTGTACGATCAAGCAAATGATAAATTAGGCACTGGAAAATTCGTTCCTATGTGGCATGGTCCCTTTGTTGTCAAGCGAAAGCTAGTGAAAGGGGCCTATGAATTGGTAGACTTTGACGGGGTCTCTTTAGGTAAACCCAGAAATGGCCTTTACCTAAAGAGGTATTATGCTTAAAACGAGTGTGGAGATTTTTTAGTTAGGTTAGTTTTTTCTTCTAGCTAGTTTGTTTTAGATTAAAGTGTTCTTAGCTTAGAGAATGAGTTTTCCGTCGTTATTCCTGCTTATCTTGGTTTTACGTTTGATGTCACAGATGTCGACGCGTCTCCAAACATATATTGGTTTCGCTGATGGCGCTTGTCGTAGTACACGGAATATTTCTTCCGCAGGTTGGGTTATCTATTCACCCTCTAACGAGTTGGTATCTATGCATGGGGTAAGCCTCAGTCAAACAAAAAGCAACATTGCAAAATATAGTGCAGTGATTGAGTTATTATCTGAATCTATTTCATTTGGGATTCATATTTTGATAGTGAGGTTAGATTCTGAACTCGTTGTATTACAGCTTAATAGAGTATACACCATTAGAAATCCAGTTTTACTAAGATTATTTTTTAGAGTGTGTCTCTTGGAACGTGAATTTGACTATATTTAATATCAGCATATTCCAAGATCTTTAAATACATTAGCAGATGCAATTGCTTCTCAAATGTTAAGTAGACATGTGCAATAATCATACAAGTAAATTTAAAAACATTCCATAACATGTTTAACAAGACAAGCTGGTAATAACAATATCATATATATAGGAGTGTGTCAAAATAATACATCATCCTCGATCATAGGTTGAAGAACACCTTATGGTCAGTAAAAGATGGTAGGTACAAAAAGCAAAAATGTCACATGTGACTACAATAGGAGATCATCCCATCACTGGTGGTGATCTCGGTATGAAACCACTACACGGGCCACCTTACAAAGGAACCTCCTAAAAGGTCCAGGGACTCCAATCACATAGCGCTGAAGTTGACGAGGGATGTCATCTATGCTGGTCTTGGGAATGTCCCTTGTCACACGCTCTAGATGGCTCTCCAACTCGGCCAAAGTCTCTGCTGATTCATCTTGTTGGGCTAGAGCCGGTGCAACTGGTTGTTTTCTCTCGTAAGGTCGGAGAGCGGCTGGTCGCTGTGGACCCACATCTGCATTTTGAAATTTTTACTATCATTTTTGGGACGATATAAAAATAAGAAAAATTAAAATTAGGAAAATGTTGAAAAATGATTTTACCTGAGTCGTCCCACTGCTCTCCTGGAGGAAGCGCCATGTCTGGGTCTCCATGAAAATAAATCCCAGCATAAGGGAAGTCCTGGATAGAAAAAACCTGGTTCTCCAACCATTGGAAATACTCAGGTTTGAACCGAACGACCTCGGTACCCTCATCAGGATTATGGGCCATAACTGTGACCCATCGCATCAGTTTAGGATCTCGAGGAAGCCCAGCTCCAAAAGTAAGGTGTTGCTGGATCAGCATAGGAACCCTCTCTAGGCCAAAACTCATGACTAAAGCCCCATAGCCAAAAGTCTTAATTCGTCTATTTTTGGCCCTGGTTAGTTGGCCCTTCACATTGGCCAACACAACATCGCACTACTTGAAGATGGTGCCTCGGAAGCAATCAACTACCATACGCATCTGGGATCCGGTGGAAATATGTAATGCAGCAGCTCCGCAAAGTCTAGTAATAGTGAACGCAATCACCATGAGCTCAGGACGGGATATGGTCTTTATATCTATCCCTTTGTCTCTAGCCTGGTTGTTGCAGTACTCTAGCCGGAGGCTATCAACAGACTGGCCACCTACCCTAGTCACGAACAAAGTCAAGTCAGTGCCTCTCTTAGGCAAACTAGTCAAGAAATATATATAAATATGTCGGCTCGATTTCAAGCTGGTGGCCGCCAATAAAGAAGCACTGGTCCTGAACGCTCCATCTGTCAACCATCCACTGTAAGAAATCCACCGGAGCCCTCATGGCAGGAACAGCCCAGTATTTGTACAAGCCGCATGCCCTCAAAGCATCAAGTGAAGGCTGATGATTCCATGCGGTAGCATCCACGTCCTCGTGCTCTCGTTCACGTCAATCTAGCATGATGTACTACCTGCATCAAGAATAAAGATGAATTAGAATGCTAGAAAATGTTTTCATTAGTCCGTTTTTGAGAAATTTTGGGTTAAAAACCCTCACGAAGGGGGACCACACCCTAAGTGTTAGACACAGTGCATGGGACCGCACCTTGTCTACATGTAAGGTGCGGACCCCGAGCTTTTTCCCAATGGAGAAAAAGTCGTGGTCCGCAGGTCCGCAGTGGTAAACCTGCGGACCTCGAGCGTGGGTTTTATGCCTAAAAACCCTCCCAAAAATGAAATGAAAGACTAAAATGAAAATTGAAACAATTAAAAATGAAGAGTAGAATGATGTGGATTACCTGGAGAAGACGGCGTTCAATTCAGACGATTGGATTTTCCGCAATCTTCATGGGACGTTTTCTGAGCAAAAGCACTATTTTCTCACCCAAATCACAAACGGTAAAAATGAATGGAAAAAGGCCCTTTTTATAAGTTTTTTGAGTAAATAGATTGCAAATTTGTTTATGTTTCACTTTGAAAAGGTATTCTTGCGACATTTTTATCCATTTCAAACAGGTATGAGTAATGTTTGTGTTTTTGTGCAAGATAATCGGTTATTCAGGCGAAATTTATCATTTTCGATGAAAAAAGCGCTAGAGTCACCTTTAAGCTCTTTTGTGACTCCTAAAACATGAAAAGATTGTCGAGTTTTTCTTTTAAGCTCGTTAAAACAAAATTAAAAGATGGTCCATTTACAGCTCTTTTCCGACCGTAAAAACATCAAAATATTGCCGGATTTTTGTCGTTTCAAATTCGATATTGGCTATAAAACGACGTGTCCTTGATCACTTTTTTACTTTTTCAGATCAAAGGCACTAATGACGAAAAGTACTCCTTAGTTGTAAAAGGTCAAGTGGTTCTCTCAAGTATTACCTTATACTTTTTTGGGCTTGGGAGACACAAATTTACGAAAAAGTCAACCCTGGATTCTTCTTACGTTTTTTCAGACTCTCTAAAAATGAAAAACACCGAGTTTCTCCTATACTGGACTCGTTAAAATTTCGACAATAAAGGACCTATTCAATTAAAAACAGGAACGGACCACTCTCTCTTAGGTTTTGAATTTAATATGTTATCCTCCTCAAGCTTGTAAAAAATAAAGAGGTACTTGCCAGAAATGGTGGGGGAAAAGAGAGAAAAGTGAATCTATTTGTCATACTTTGTAACCACTCTTGAACACGACACTTTCATTTACCTGGGTTGGGAAATCCTTTGCCTAACAGTTGATCAAACCACATTGAAAGTCTTCAGGCGGTTTCTGGGTATTAACTTTGGGTCAATTGTCACCAAACCATCTGTCGTGTCGTTATGTGTTCAAGAGGTCAGTGCAAAGAAGCCATTCATCTGCAAAATGTCTGTCATCCATCTTGACCATCCCTGAGTCAGTCCTTGCAACTAAATTTATTCAACTTGATCTATGATTTCGTGTTCTGGGATTGTCTACGACGGATCGCTTTCTATCGACTTCAACTCATTATCTAGAAAGATGATCTAGAAATCGTCAGTACCTTGAGATCTGCATGCCTCAATGGTGGGTTTCTCTCCTTTAACAATAGTTTGCATCATTGACTTTCGATCAAAGGATTCCGTGACATGTTCGACATCAACACATCTTATCACATCTCATGGATTGTATTGAGTACTTTGAGAGACATTGTCATTATTGGTGGTTTCTCTCATGCTTGTTAACAGTTTACGTCATTGACTGGTAATCAAGCGGTCTCTACCATGTTCAGCTTCGACACATTCATTCGCATGGATAGAAACGTATTGTTTCGGGAAGTAGAAATGAAGACCCTGGATCTAGTTTCAACCATCCAGGCTGCGAGGAATTTTGTAGTCATTATACTATGGACTATTCATAAACAGATGGATGCGTCCATACTGTGTCCACATGAGTCTATACTTATGATGTGTTACAAGATCATTCGTCTATCAGAGCAGTAGTTAGTGTTTTTTTTAGTCAGTTTTTATCTGAGTACGGGAATGCCTACCTCAGCGATGATATGATCTCATATATATGTTGCATTGAATGTTTTTACAGGTTCCAACCCGGCTCTCCGTGAGATGATCCTCAAAATGATAAAGTACTTCACTCGTCCTAAATGATAAATGAAATCCTCATCTACTACAGACTTCGTACTTTAGGGGGCAATCTGTTACACAAAAATATCGTCACCTTGATTATTTGTAGTCAGTATGGGTCTATCATCACTTGTACTATCCTCCTAAGCAAGTATCAGACCTTAGCTCTTCAAAATAATCTTTGGAAATGAGAGAAAGACATCAAAAAACAATGTAACTCTAGTTCTGCACTTTCTCTCACTTTTACCTGCGGGCCCGCACCCTTTGTTCATATTACCTACGTACTTATACGCTCTGTCTGTAAAGGGGAGGGTGCGTACCTGATGGATCCTAAGGATCCTAAGGGTGTGAGGGCCCTTATGAAGAAAAAAGATGATGATATTGCTGCATTGAGAAAGCGATTGAGGTTGCCTCCTACCGAACACCCTCAAACTGCTGAGTTAATACAGGAGAAAGAAGCTGAAGATACATTAGAATTTCTGATGAAAATGAATCAAAGAGTAATCTAGATGGAGGAAGAATTAGAAAGAGTAGCCCAGAGTAAGCAGGGAGAAGCAACCTCCCAGCCACCTCCAGCAGTTCCAGCTTCAGCAGTTCCAGCCAATATCCATGTTCCTCCTCCTACACAGTCAGCAACAACAGCAACAACAACTACAGCAGCGTCTGAAGCAAGCATGAGCATGGAGGAAATGATGAAAGTTGTCAAGGAGCTTGAGCTTCAGACCACAGAGATAAAAGAGGCCAAATAGAAATTGGCCAATCTTGAAGAAAAGTATGACAAATCTAAAATGACAGTAGCTGAGAAAACCAGGGAAACTAAGGCCTTCAATGACAAAATTAAAGCCTTAGAGAAAGAGATAACTTTAGGTAACACACTGATGGAAATAGAAGAGATTTTGTGGGCTAAGATAAATCAGTCGATCACTAGCCAATGGAGGTCAATCCAAGCCATGTACGAACAGGTGGAGCTAATTGGCAGAGCTCACTTTGAAATTCAGAGGGCCAAAACAACATTGGGAAACATGATTGAGCAGGACAATAAAATGATCAACTTCTTAAATCATCAAACCAGGGAAGAATTGGCAGCATTACATATTATGAACAGAACAGATGCCATACTAACAGCCAAGAATGTGCTGACTTTAAGAAGTCTTATTCAAACTCTAGAAGTAAGATGTCAGGAAATCCAAAAGGATGCGGATAATTTTGATTTAAAGCTTGAAGCACTGCAAACTAGAGGGTTGCCCAGCTTATTAACCAGTGCTGGAAGATTATTGACCCTTGACCAATATGCAACCAGGCTCAAAAATTATGTCACAAATCAGCTCACTGCTTCATCAAGTTCTTCAGCTCAAGCAGGACCTCCTATAGGACAGACTCTTTATGATAAGCTAGAAAAATTATTTTACATGGAACATGAGGTCAACCACCTGTTTGACATGCCTCCTAATTATTACAAGTATACAGAAGCAGATGACACACTCATCAAGATAAAAAGGCATCAGCTTCCTCCTGAAGATTGGTGGCAAGCAATGCTGGCCATTTTACCTAGGTGACATCAGTCTTGGGTCCTTTTTTCAATTTCCAAATGCCATGTCAGCTACAGGACAAAAGTAAGCGCTGGAGAGAACACATGAAAGAACAGGTGGAACAGGTTAAATCAAAGACAAAGTAGAAGGCTAGTACAACAAGCCCAAAAAGCACAGATTTTGAAAACATAGCCGCAACCAACTCAAATGAACTCAAAAGGGAAACATTTTCTGACAAAAGAGAACAACTCTTATTATGTATTTAATTCGGCATTTACTTCTTCACCAACTGCTCTTTAGAAGTTAGTGAAAGAATTTATGAGTTAATAACTCCTCTTCTAGATATTTTGTATTTCCTTTTTGTATAAATATCCCCTCGCAGAACGTATTTGGGGTTGGTTTTTGTTGGTTGGATGTTTTGCTTAAGCAGAGACTCGCACTGTATATCTGATAATTTCTATAATCAGAGACTGCTTACTAGCTTGGAGAATGAATTGTTTAGTGTGTCTAATGGTTGAAGGGTGACTGTGGAATTCTTGTGCCAGTACATGACCCAATAAGTGCTTCTTACCTCTGTTTTCCATTCATAAATCATTATCTAAGTAGCAGAAAGAAAGATTAGCTTAGAACTTGTTTAATTGCACTCTATGCTCAATTTGTGCTGTTTCTTTATGTTTTTCATATGTTTTAGGCATACATATGAATTCCACATGGCTCATATTTGCCCTAATTCACCATGTATGATAGTTATCCATGGATTCTTAACTGCCCCTAGATAGAGCTCATTTTCCTTCCCTTTGTTAAGCTGATGTAGAGATTCTCAATTGCCTCTCATTCCTTACATTTCACTCCATCTCTTTAGCTTGAAGGTTGTTTCATGTGCTACTACCTTGCTCCATGTTCCTCTTGTGATCAAGAAGGCATACTTGCAGTCCTACTCCTTGACTCCATGCCCAATGGTTTGAAACATATCACTGTACGCATGCCTCTCTGCTTGAAAGCATCTTCCTTCCATCCAAACAGCATCCAAACATAAACAAAACCCATTGAACCCAATAACTAGCCTAAAATCATCATCAAAAAAGCTAAATCATCAAGAGGGAGCCCTCTCTGATTGCAGGTGGGCTAGAACCTGCAATCCAAAGATTGGTTTGTGGTTACCTCAGTCGTATCCCTTCAGGAGCTTAGGGACAACCTGAGTGATAATAGCCCCAACTTAAAGTCAACACAGTGATGACATCCTAACATAATGCACATCGTCATCCATACAGCATTAAGGTTGCCCCAACTTAAATGCACATCTTCATCCATACAATATTAGGGCTGCCCAAACTTAAACTCAAAATTGTGATGAACCAAAAAAATATTAAGGGAAAAAAAAAAATCAAATTTCATAAAATAAAAATAGGGATGTAAAATATATTAACCCAAAAAAACCTTTAAAAATAGTAATAGTAAAAAATGAGATAATAAAATTAAATCAAACCTCCATAATGTCCATGTCTAACATACTTGGGTATATTTAGAACTTCACTCACCAAATTGATATTCGGATCTAATCATTAAAGTGCTCATAGATAAGTTGGACATTATAGGGAATCAAAATGTTATTTAAAAATTCCTCCCATGTTGATGATTGTTTCTAATCAATTACATCAACTTTATCAAGCTTCATACAAATACAGTGATCACATCTTAATATCATGTACATCTTCTTCCATACGATATTGGGTGCTACCCCAACCTAAACTCAATTCAGTGATGAACCAAAAAAACATTAAACAAAGAAAAAAGTTTCAAATCTATTCAAAACTCCCTTGGTCGAGTCTAATTAGTCGTTTACTAGTCAAATATAGTAGTGCATTGTCAAATATGGTCATTGGATGTTCTGCTCTGACTATTTAACATGCAACCTAGATTTGATTCTTCAACTTGTGAAATGCGTCGAAAAATGAAATAATGTGATTTACCCTAAAAAAATTCTCATAAACTTGATATGGATCATATAAAGTTCAATTCAACTATTCAAAACTCATAAAATAAAATAAAACCTTAAAAAATAGAAGAATACATTAAATCAAACCTCCATAATGTCCATGTCTAACACACTTGGGTATATCTAGAATTGCACTCACCAAATTGCTATTCTGATCTAATCATTAAGGTTTTCATAAATAAGTTGCACATTATAAGGAGCCAAACTATTATTTAAAAAGATATTGCATGTTGACGATAGTATCTAATTGTTGGTAGAATTACCGCACCTGTATGAAATCTATAATTTCCACCCTTGGGGATCCTAGTTACAGGTTTGGAAGTTTACCAACACCTGAGGGTTTTGGTGTAACGACAAACATCCACATGGTATCAGAGCTTGGACCCAGGTTAGAATCCCCTAAGTTGCGTTTGAGGGGGGTTGTTGGAAGAATCACCGCACTTCTTAGAATCTGTAATTTCCACCCTCGTGATCCTAGTTACTTGTTTGTAACGTTTACCAACACCTGCGAGTTTTGGTATAACGGAAAACCTCCACATGGTATCAGAGCTTATACCCAGGTTTGATTCCCCCAAGTTGTGTTTGACAGGGGGTGTTAGAAAATCACCACACCTCTATAGAATCCGTAATTTCCACCCTGGGGTTCCTAGTTACGCATTTAGAAGTTTACAACAAACCAACACCTGCGGGTTTTACCATGAGCTTGGACCCAGGTTCGATCTAGAAAATCACTGCACCTCTATAGAATTTGTAATTTCCACCCTGGGGATCCTAGTTATGCATTTGGAAGTTTAACAAACCAACACCTGCGGGTTTTACCATGAGCTTAGACCCAGGTTCGATTCCCCCAAGTTGTGTTTGATAGGGTGTGTTGGAAATTCACTACACCTCTATAGAATCCATAATTTCCACCCTGGGGATCCTAGTTACTCGTTTTGAAGGTTACAACAAACCAACACCTGCGGGTTTTACCATGAGCTTATACCCAGGTTTGATTCCCCCAAGTTGTGTTTGACAGGGATGTTACACAGTAATTTGTCACCGTTTGTCACCGTCCCTGTTACCCCTCTCCTGCATCTTGGAGGGCCCATTCCGAGACTTGTGAGAAGTGACAAGACTTGAAACCACTTGCCTTATTTACCTCTAAACATGAGCTTCATATGCCCTTAAGACATCTCCTGCTCATTGCCCCTAAAAATAGCCCTTTTTGCATTAGCGCTGGTGCCCTGTGTTATGCCCGCGCCAATGGGGAAATCCTAATGAAAGGGCGCACCAGTAGCGCTCTGTCCCAGAGTCGCAATCGCGCCAACCATTTTGGGCAAAGTTTTCAACCACTCAAACCTCTGAAGGTTCTGTCCAACTCATTCACCAAACTTATTCCAAGTTGAGTGAGGATGGTTTGGCTTCGAATCTCCTTGGATGGAAATTTGTTTGCCACCATTCCATGGAAGTTTCCAAGTGATGAAGCCAAATCCATGATTGTGGGGGATTGACCTTATCTCTTCCTTCTCCTCTATAAAAGCTTGTTCCCTTGGCTTGAGCAAGCTAGTTCTGGTTCTAATAGCTTTGACTCTTGTGGCAATACTTGTGCTGAAAGGAAGACATCAAAAGGTTGGAGTTGCAAGAAGCCTTCTTTGTATCCATAAGGCTTTCCCTAAGTAAGGAGACTTTGTCACTAAAGAGAGAGAGAGCTTGTCCCTCACCCCTTCAAGCTTTTGCAAGACTTATGTAGCTGAGCACCCAGCCAAAGGAGGACTTGACGTCAGGACGCTAGTTGTATTCTCCTTTGTTGAATATTAATAAATAGATGACTATCATTATGGTTCCATTCTTGTCGTACTTGTAATGGTTGATGTTGAATTATATCCTTCCTGACTGATTTATAATTGCATATATTAGATTTCACGCTTGGGTTTGTGTTTGTTCTCTTTGTGTGCAAGTGTCCATTCACGTGGATAGTGGAGGATCGTGATTGACCAAGGCAAAGGAACGCGAGCGCCATCTCTCCTACGAACTAAAAAGTTGGATCTCAAGTAGGTCTTCATCACCTACTCTTTATTTGCAATTAGGAACTTGCATGATAGCATTGTTTGATTGTTGCTAGACTCGTTCTGGGCTAGTAGCGATCGCCTCTATCCGTAGAGGGGATTTACCTCTCCAATAGGAGGGGAAACTCCCTGAACAATGAGTCTACCCAACAATATATTATACAACAGTTTACAAAGCTTTACATGTATACTTGGAAACCCCAAGTTTCATACTTCGCCAAATTTACAATCCAAGGCAAAACTCGGTTGCCTAACTCGTCGGTAGCTCGCCGCACGACTCACCAATGCTTCGTTCACCTTGTCGCATGATCGTGTTGTTTTTCCAACTCGGGCGCACCTCAATTTCGCCACACACGGGTGCCTTCAACTGAGACACACCTCCGTCCACAATCTCAACACTTCACAAGTCACAGTGTAGACTTGCATGATGGGTAGGCGCTCACCCAAATCGCCAAGACACCCGTGCCAAGTCGTCGCACAAACCAAGTGCTCCTCCGTTTCATCGTCAGGCACCTTGGCACAAACCGGGCGCCACACCCGCGCACGCCTCAACCGTCCATCAGGTGCCACACACTCGTGCACGCCCTCACCCAACCACCAGGTGCTCCTGCCTGCACTTTCACCCACAACCGAGATAAAGTGAGTCACCTCCATGCAACCGTGCCCAAGAAGGGGCGCATCCAAATCTGCGCGTTCCTCCTTAGTACTACGCACTAAACCTGCGCCTTTCTCCCTTAGAGCGAAGATGTTTGAGCATTGGATTGGTTGTTGGAATTAGCTCCACGCTCAAACAATATATATGCGTTGTAAGGGGAGGTCGTGGCTTGCCCAACCGACCTCTTCCATGCCCTTGCTCCATCGCAAAATCCCCTAACATCCAGTCAGCCTCCATATGTGTTAACACATACTCTACACCATATAAACCTTCTTGCCCACTCCTTATTATATGCATACACCATCGCATACATCAAGAGAGAGCTCACACTTCAAGGCAGAGTGTTTAATGACTGCAGGTCCCTACATCCTCCTCCACCTAAAATCATTGTCGTCCTCAACAAAATATCATCCTGGTAGCCATCCACCAAGACCAATATCAATGTCCATCTCATCCTCAGTCCAGATGTCAACTCCTCCACATACTGCAAACATCCCTGCAACATATGTAGAACTACCATCTCCACCATGTGTGGTCTTCATCCTATGAACTGCCCTCCTCATCTGCCTGATGTCAACATCTCTCTATTACACTGCTAGCTCCCATGACATGAACTAGTCGGGTGATCAGTCCAATTGTCACACTCAAATCATAAGAATGTCCCTCCTTATGCCTTCACCATTCTATCTCGGATTCTACCACATCTCGGACTCACCAAGAATCTCACCATGCGCAAGTCCATGGAAAATCCATCCCATCTGCAACATGTCATGATTCTTGATGCCAAGCCATCCCTACACCATTTGTCATACCTGCTCAACCTATTCTAAGGACTCACTGCCATGAGCAGTTAACAATGAGCCCCATCTTCCTGTCCATCTAAGAAGATGTGGAGGGAGTAGAGCCTGAAGGCTCACCCTCACTAATCAACTCAATCCATCTGTCAGGATCTTCTATCTCCATCCTCTGTAGATAAGTGACCCAATCCTCCTCTCAAACATTCGGCCTCACATATGCCTCGACTGCTTCTAGCCTTCTTGACAAATCCAAGAAACTATCTGACAGAGTCTTGATGACCAATGACTGCTCAGTAAGCTTTGTCTCAACCATGGACAACCGCTTACTCATACCTTCCATTCACTTGTCATCCTCCATTTGCATCACTACCAACTTACAATCAGGCCTTGTCACTCCAATGGTAGGCACACTAATGGGTACATCCTCCCTTCCATCCTAAGTGGACAACTTCTTCAAATGTGGTACAATCATAGCATCAAACTGTTTCATGAATTCCATTCGTAGCACAGCCTCATAGTCATCTATCCACACTATAGTGAAGTCGACCTTCCCTGTCCACTCACCAAGTGTTGTGTCCACCTTTTCAGCTACACCAAGAACTTTAGCAGGAGGAGAATTGACAATCTTCATTTTGAACTCTCTCAATTGAATGAAGTCCAATAAGGCGCTTTCCTCATGTAAGCTCATATGCCCTTATTTAACTGCAGATGACTAATCTGATGATGACTCAACTAAATACAAGTGATCACAAGCGAGGTTTCCCTGTTTGACTCAATTAAATGACTCAACACAACTAAGGTTGAGTCAAATCAAGTCCCAACAAGGTAGCCAAGTTGAAATGGTACACATTGCCACATCACTACAACATGGTGCCTTCACTTATTTCTACTTGCCATCTTGCATGATCACCACACTTGCTATAAATAGACATGCCAAAAATAGCAGCGCCCCTAAACAATTAAAAAAAATGAAAAATGTCAGCAGCTGCTAGGAGAACCCCACTAAATATAACATGCTTAATTGCTAAAAATAGCAAGTTTGTCTCCTCATGGGACAATGGGGTGGTTGTCTCCTAGGGATGCTATCCCCTCCACCTGGTTTGAAATCCCATAGGGGGACACCATGGCCCATCATAGTAAGGCTGGAAGGAAAGGTGTCTTGTTGGAGTCTGGGATCCCAACTCTAGTTTCCAGTGTTCTCCAGATGTCTCGGACCTTGGCTGAACTATGAATTTATGATTTATGTGGCTTGCTGGCCATTGCATATATCTAAGGAGGTTGCTAGTTCCCCATCAACCATTTAATTGTTTAAAAAAATAGCAAGTTCTCGGATGTCAATGATATCAGGCTCATCAAGTTTGCTTTTCTGTAAGGAATCTGAATATATTCTTAGAATCATCAAGCGAGCTCTAAAACCCAAATTGCTAAAACTAGTAGTGTCTTGCATGTTCCCTGAAAAATCTCTGTTACACAGGAACCGTTTCCAAGAGTTGGGAAACCCGTTCCAATGGTTCTCGCACTCCTGGGAGTTTTGGAATTGTATGGGAACGTTCCCTTTTCAGGGGGAGTTTCAATGGGAGCTTGGGAAAGTTCCGACAGCTTTGAAGATTGTTTTTTTGGAGTTCCCGTGTTTCCTGGGGTTGGGGAATACAAAGCTTGTAGAGAAATATGTTGAACTGCCCACAAAACATGAGCCTAAGTTGAAACCTTCGCAGGAAGAAAGGCCAAAGACATTCTTAACACCGATATCCTTAATTGACAAACTGGAGCAATCCCTTGATGGGTTAAGGAAGTGTGTGGGACCTCGATGTAAGGGCGATATCTAGGATGTTATGCTGATGAGTATTTCTTTTGTTGTTTATGTATATATATGGCAAAATATTGTGTGTGCACATTGTATTGGTAGTAAATGCTTAAACATTAGAGTTTCTTTACTTTTTCTTCAGAGAGTATGGCGAATGCTGTGATAAGAAAATGTAATAATTGCGAGGTGGAGTTAATAGAAGAGTATGGATGCAATAGCTTGACGTGTAGGTGTGGAAACACAATGTGCTACCTTTGCAAAAAGACACTTTCGGGCATTGACTCTTCTCATTTTTGTATGTGTATGATAGTGGCAGATAGTAGAGAAGAAGGGAAATTTTTTCCAAGATGCAACAAGTGTTCCCATTTTTATGAGCCAGGAGATGATGAGGCTCTGGTTGCTGAGGAAGCATTGAAGGAGTTGGTAAACAAGAATCATGAGTTTCTTGATTCGGCAATTGGACCTCCCCTGATAACTAAAATTCAACAACCTCTCACAACATGTTTTCTTCGATCCAGAATTAGACATCCACTAGAATTCAATGCACACGGTGGTCAACTCATAATATGCATGCACCTCCACCACTAGCTCCCCCATAATTCCACAGAGATCGTAATTGGCTTGCAAGAATTCCTCTAAATCCAACGTTACCTCCCCAGGATCTTTTCAGATTTGGTAATGGTGGTCAGTTTTCAAACATGGCTGTACCTGAATCGTTACCTCCACTGCTCTTCGTCAGAAATGGTAATGTTGGTCAGCTTGGAAACATGGGTGTGCCTACACCGTTACCTCCACAACATTTTTTCAGATATGGTAACGGTGGTCAGCTTTCAAACATGGTTGTACCTGCACCATCAACTCCATATCTAACGTTACCTCCTCAAGACTTCTTCAGATACAGTAGTTGTGGTCAGCCTACAAACATACTTGTACTCCCACCCTTACCTCCACCGCATTTCGTCAGATATGGTAATGGTGGTCAGCGTGCAAACATGGTTGTAGCTGCACCGTTACCTCCACAGCATTTCGTCAGTTATGGTAATGGTGGTTAGCCTGCAAACATGACTGCACCTTCACCGCTACCTCCACAGCATTTCATCAGATATCTTAATGGTGGTCAGCTAGCAAACATGGCTGCACCTGACCTAGGTGCACTGTTACCTCCACAATATTTCTTCAGATATGTTAATGGTGGTCACCCTGCAAACATGGTTGTACGTACAACGTTATCTCAAGAACATTTCTTCATATCTGGTAATGGTGGTCGTTATGCGAACAAGAATTTACTAGAGCAGCAAGACTATGACCGTCACTTACAGCGTCCATCGCATTACGGTGGTCAGTAATTAGAACCAGGGTTTTAAGCATTTTATGAATAAACGTTTTGAAGTTTGCTAAGTCAGGGTTTTTATTGAAGCGTGTGCAAATTACTTTTATCCAACACAATTGAATTAGTATTCTGACATGGATTTAATGATTCTTTTGTGTCCATGATTATGAATAATCATATCGAGGCAGGGTGGTGACATGCAAGTAGTTCCAAATTTTATTCTCGTTTCAATGTCTAACCAAACAATTTAATTGGTATTTTGACATGGCATTTAATGATTCTTTTGTCTCCACGAAATTGAATAATCATATCGAGGCAGTGTGGTGACAATTAAGTAGTTCGGAATTATATTCTTGTTTGAATGGCTAACAACACAATTGAATTAGTATTCTGACATGGCATTTAATCATTCTTTTGTGTCCATGAAAATTGATGAAATTGCTTTAATTTTTAACTCAAAACAACCCAATTTTGTTTTCAGTACATTAATATGGATGTTACAATGAATTTCCCACCAAGGACATTGAAAAATACAAACTGTAGTGAACTTTTCTTTTAATGCACTCAAATGATTTCACTTTTTATTATCGAACAAAATTTAGTGTCCTTGCAAAACAAAGTGAATAAGGAGATCAAAGGGATCCATATAGATATTGATTTTTGCATGACCAAAAAGTTGGGTTTCTAAACACTCTAGCTACTCATGCTTTGTAGATTTTTCACAAAAATCACCTAGACCATGTGAAAACCCATATGACCTTATTCAATTGGGGCCACCCTATTAGATAAATGCACAAAGCCAACTTGATATGAGACATAATGTCTTGGGGAAAATTATTTTCCCCTTGAATCGCTCCATTGTCACCCAAATTTTGTTTAAATATCCCACTCAACATGCAATATGGAAACCCCCTTTGTCCATAGTTCACATTGTTGAATGGTTAATTGGCTTTTGGGTTTATGATGTTTCTCCTTGCTATAGGTCTTAGTAAGATGAGAAAACCTTGATAATTTAAAGGCTTGTTATTGTCTTCATTAGAGCTCCCGAAAACAATTGCCTAAATTTTCATCCTACAACAAGAACCCACATTGTCCAGCTCTAGTTTAATTTATCAGGTCAATACTATGGATTTTCCTTGTCCAAGTTAATGATAAGGTAGTATTTGTTTACCATTGTCTTCAAAAGAATATCCATATACTTTGAACTTTTGTTTCTTTTGTAATGGAATACACATAACACACAACCTCTATTGTAAAATTGCAAACCACCTTCCTTGCTTTCCAATAACACCTATCGCATGAGGAGCTTAAATATTTTAATTAAAATCTTGACAATATGTAAATGTGTCATAACTCAATGAAAATTATTTGCAATATATTGAATTTTCTACAACCTCTTGTTACAGGCTCATCTCATTAAAACTTTGTCATTCATGCTGCTTTATTTGCATTATGCCTATTCGTTCGTTGCCTCATTTGCAAATCTTGGTATTGAGTCTCACTTAATTCATTTTGTCACCATAGGTCTTCCTTGAAATGAAAAAACATAAATAGGGTCATTTATAGGTTAAATGAGTTTCATATCCAATTGTGTATGTTGTAAAAATTGGACCCTCCTCTTAGTTTAAAAGATTAGCCATATAGGGTACCTGAAAAGGAATGCACAATTAGTAAATTATTTGATGATTGCTAAGTCCTCTTCTATTAATTTTCTATTACATATCATGCTATCATCTGTAATACACCATCAATTTATTTGTTGGTTTCCATTGAATAATCTTGCCAAAAGAGCTCATACTTTATTACCTATTATGAATTCGTTGTCTCTTGACAGGCGTGTTGTCTTCGCGTGAAGTGGTTTTCTGTGCTGCATTACTATTTTCTCGTCTCTGCCACCGGTTAAGCTATGCCTCTCCTTAATCTCCTCATCATGGTATGCCAGAAAATGAGGAGTCGCTTCTGGGGGAGTCGAGGACTGCTTCCGCCTGCTTTGTGAATCCTACACTGGGATTTTCCTCCTCTTAGCCCTGCTCACAGACCAATTCCGCATAATGCATTTCAGACCACTCATTTCAAGTTTCAGAGCAATCTTAACAGGCCTGTAATCTCAACCAATATCACTATTCTCTTCACTGAAGAAGAATCTCCACCTCAAACTATGGTGCGCATGGTGTCTGATCCTTCTCAGGGCGCTCTCAGAGAGGATGGCAGTCGGAGTAGTGAGCAGTTTCTAGTAGAGGGAAGGCAGGAGAAAGGGAAGGGGGAGAGGCTTGAAAGGGGCGGTGCTCCCAACGTCACTCTACCTCCAAGAGCCTTTTCCTCGAGGACCAGGGAAGGTAATTCTAGTGATAATCGTCCGTCGTCGAAGCACGTAGGCAACAAAAATGTTGGAAGTGATGATACGTGGGTGGGTAACGCGTGCCTGGTTGTCACTCACCCAAGCCAGTGGCAGTCTTTCAACTTCTCCTGGCCAGGTGTGGCACCAACGAACACTTTCTTTTCACCAATACTTATGTTCGTGGACTATGCCTAACCACTTATTCCTACTTAGTTTGTATTTCCCAACCAAGTATTATATCTTTATCCTTTATACCAATGAACACCCATACACCTTCATTATCAAAAGCAATTATAATTGTTGAACACAATTGCACAGTATAAAGGGAGGGGCAACTCCCTGAACAATGAGTCTGCCCAACAATATATTATACAATAGTTTACAAAGCTTTACAAGTATACTTGGAAACCCCAAGTTTCGTAGTTAGCCAAATTTACAATCCAAGGCAAAACTCGGTTGCTTAACTCGTCGGCAGGTCACCGCATGACTCACCAATGCTTCGTTCACCTTATCACACGATCGTGTTGTTTGCCCATATCGGGCGCACCTCAAGGTCGCCACACATGGGCGCCTTCAACCAAGACACACCTCTGTCCACAATCTCAACACTTCACCAAGTCACCGTGCACACTTTCATAATGGGCGGGCGCTCACCTGAGTCACCAAGACACCTGTGCCAAGTCATCTCACAAACAGGGTGCTCCTCCATTTGATCATCGGGCACCTTGGCATAAACCGGGCGCCACACCTGTGCACGCCTCAACCGTCCATCAGGTGCCACACACCCGTGCACGCCCTCACCCAACCACTGAGTGCTCCTACCTGCACCTTCACCCACAATCGAGATAAAGCGAGTCAGCTCCGTGCAACTGTGCCCAAGAATGGCCGCATCCAAATCTGTGCCTTCCTTCTTAGTACTACGCACTAAACCTATTCCTTTCTCCCTTAGAGCGAAGATGTTTGAGTGTTGGATTGGTTGTTGGAATGAGCTCCATGCTCAACCAATATATATGCGTTGTAAGGGGAGGTCGTGGCTTGCCCAGCCGACCTCTCCCACGCCCTTGCTCCATCGCAAGAGCCCCTAACATCCAGTGAGCCTCCATATGTGTTAACATATACTCTACACCATATAAGCATTCTTTCCCACTCCTTATTATACGCATACACCATCGCATACTTCAAGAGAGAGATCGCACTTCAAGCCAGAGTGTTTAATGATCGCAGGTCCTTACATCTTCCTCCACCTGAAATCGTTGTCATCCTCGACAAAATACCATCATGGTAGCCATCCACCAAGACCAATATCAATGTCCATCTCATCCTCGGTCCATGATGTCAACTCCTCCACATACTGCAAACATCCCTGCAACATATGTAGAACTACCATCTCCACCATGTGTGGTCCTCATCCTGTGAATTGCCCTCCTCATCTACCTGATGTCAACATCTCTCTGGTACACTGCTAGCTCCCATGACTTGAACTAGTTGGGTGATCAGTCCAACTAACACACTCAAATCATAAGAATGTCCCTCCTTATTCCTTCACCACTCTATCTCGGATTCTGCCACATATCCGACTCACCAAGAATCTCACCATGCTCAGGTCCATGGAAACTCCATCCCATCTACAACATGTCATGATGCTTGATGCCAAGCCATCCCTAGACCATCTGTCATACCTGCTCAACCTATTTTAAGGACTCACTGCCATGAGCAGTTAACAATGAGCCCCATCTTCCTGTCCTTCTAAGAAGGTGTGGAGGGAGTAGAGCCTGAAGGCTCACCCTCACTAATCAACTCAATCCATCTGTTAGGATCTTCTATCTCCATCCTCTGTAGATAAGTGACCTGATCCTCCTCTCGGACATTCGGCCTCACATATGCCTCATCATCATCATCATCATCATCCTCGACTGCTTCTAGCCTTCTTGACAAATCCAAGATACTATCTGACAGAGTCCTGATGACCAATTACTGCTCAGTAAGCTTTGTCTCAACCATTGACAACCACTTACTCATATCTTCCATCCACTTCTCGTCCTCCATTTGCATCACTGCCAACTTACAATCAGGCCTTGTCACTCCAATGGTAGGTAGACCAATGGGTACATCCTCCCTTCCATCCTATGTGTACAGCTTCTTCAAATGTGGTACAATCATAGAATCATATTGTTTCATGAATTCTATTCCCAGCACAACTTCATAGTAATCTATCCACACTATAGTGAAGTCGACCTTCCCTGTCCACTCACCAAGTGTTGTGTCCACCTTTACAGCTACACCAAGAACTTCAGTAGGACGAGAATTGACTGTCTTCTTTTGTGCCTTCACTGGTACAAATTTGAGCATAATTCTTCTCACAGTATCTTCTCCCCTGAAGTTGTGAGAGGCCCCACTATCCGCCATAGTGAGTACATCAGCATCTCCAACCTTCATCCAAACATACTCCAACTTATTCCTTTCGGGATCCCTCTGAGATATCACCTCTGTAGTAGCAGCAGCCCGAGTATCTGCATCATCCCCATAGAAGCTTCTTCATTATTCGCATTAGATTGTGCAATCGTAGCCACTTTCGATCTAGAAGGGCAATTCTTTACTGTATGTGGTCCCGCACATATGCAACACTTCAAGGATTTCTTCATTTTCAAATTATCATCTGATTTCGAAGCATCCTCTTTCTTCTTATCTTTTGGCTTGTCAGACTTCTTCTTCCTATCATCAGAAGTCTCATCATAATGCTCCACCAACTTGTCCACAATAGCAAAAGCTTCTTCAAGTGTTCTAATCCTCTGCCTCTTAACTTCATTGCGTACCCAATGCTTCAACCCAATAATGAATTTGAACACCTTGTCCCTCTCCACCATGTAACGAAGTTCCAGAACCACACTTGCAAACTCCTGCTGATATGTCTGAAGGTTCCCTGTCTGCTTTATGAACTTTATTTTCATCCTTGCTTCCCACATTTCATCTTGAGGACTGAAATGCCTGCAAAGCTTTCCTCATCTCATCCCACGAAGTAATGTCATCAGCACTATATCTGGCAATCTGATCCATCCGTCTTCACCACCACATATTGGCGTCCTTTGTCATGAGCTGAGCAGCTACCATGACCTTTGTCTCATCATCAGATAGACCCAATCGTTCCAAGTATTTCTCCATGTCCCATAGAAAGTTGCCAAGAGTCTTTGCACTTCTTGTACCATTGAAAGATTATGGTTCCTTGACTTTCACATGAGGCACTCCTCAACTTGAGTTATGCCTCACGGCCTTCCTCAACACTGCGATCACATCTCTGACTTTGTTAAGAGATTTCTTCAATTCCACGATCTTTGCAAGACCCTAGTCCCTTGTTTCTTCAACCTCCTTGATCCTTACTTCAAGTTGTGTACACATAAGATCAGTGTACTCATGTTGAGTCCAAAGTTCCTCGAGCTCTTCCTTAATCTTCGAATTGGCTTCTTGATCCTTCACAACAAAGTCCACCTTCTTAGTCCAGAAAGCTTCCAATTCCTTCATCCTTTCCAACACTTTTTCAAGGAAATCTATAGTAGTATCCTTTGCACCGTGACTAGACCCAGCCTGAGATTCAAGTGCCATTGCTAACAACCTCCTTCTCCTTTTCAATCTAGTTTCAACCCTACAACAGCTTCACCAAGATGCCTGCAACCCATATTTGGATTCCTTGTGGAAAAATACCCTAAAAAAGAAAAAAATCAGCTGAATTGGAGTTCAAATGAGGGAGATATTGCTGATTTAAAATCAGCTCTTTTTCTAGAAAATTTCATGGCAACGAGAAAGTGGAAATAGATTGGTTTGCTAGCCAAGAACCTGGATGCACTTGAGGTACAAGATGCATATAAATCCTTGAGGAGCAAGGTAAAGGTTATATACTTGGTCGTTGAGAGGAAAAGTAAATTACCTCTCAACATGTAAAGCTAGAACAACTCTTAGACAATTATGGAGGAGCCACGATTGGTGTAGAAAATTTAGGAAGTTGTGGAGCAGCTATAATAGCGGATGCTAAGAGGAGATCAAGTAGAGACATCTACTCATGTGGAGACATCCACTATGGGGAAACTTCGAGTGAGGTGGGCTGAGGGATCACATGCAGCTACACCTCCAGGTAGGAGGTGGGCAGTGTGGAGTGGTCATTCCAAGGAATAGGGGCAAGATCATTGAGGTACCCAACCTCCTGGATGAGACCTTGCTATGGGAGCCCCGATGTGGAGTATTATGAGCTGACTTATTGGGTAGAGACATATGCGAATTGAGTGGCAGAGGGAGCTACAGTGTAGGGAATCCCAAGACAGTGCAAAGCATGTAGTCTGTAGCAATGCGAGAGGCACAAGTGTGTTGCACAATGTAGGGTAGCACAGAGAAGAGTGCAATGGTGTGAGATACATGGAGATGTTGCAGTAGCGCAGAGGTCAGAGAGGGAGCACTTGTCAGCAGCAGGTAAAGCTTCAGCACCAAAGTATGTTTCTAGCCCGACAGAGTGGATAACTGGGAGTTTTTTTGTTCCGAGTGTTGCTCGAGCAATAGCACTTGGTAGATGTGTTGCATGTAGAACATTCCAGAGTTACAAGATCGGCTTTAAGAGGAAGCCTTTCTTGTTGAGAGGGTGTGTTGGAAAGTGTGCAACAAGAAATGCTAAATTTAGAAAGTTCTAAGAATAGAACTGCTAAAAATAGCAGTTCTAAAAATAGCAATTTGGCTAGTTAACATTTTGGCCACCTTGTGTGAGGTGAAACTACTAAAGATAACATCTTCTAAAAATAGCATTTCATGGTCCCTTCCTATTTATAGCAGTCCCTTGTCTATCTATAGGATGTAAATTAGAATTTGGTCTTACCAACAATTTTGAATATTAATTAATGAATTCTCCATGAGTTAACTAGTTATGGAAAAGAAAACTGAATTCTTTGTGAATACATGTAATTATTTCTCCACTAATTAGGGAATGTGTCATTGATTTGCTCGACTGATTGAGGAATTAAGAATGAGTTCTATATTGAGAGGATCAGTTGACTTAGTTTAACCTGGTCAAGTTCAGTTAGATTAATTTAACAAGTCGTTAAATTAATGAGATATAGTTTGTTGATGCTTGCATGCATGTGACAATTATTATTTTCAGGTAATTGTGTACTCACTTATGGATAACTGATGCATGTCAGTTCTGTTAGAGACCCCATTGAGATCAGAGAAGAGATAGTGTGCTATTAGTTGGATGAATATTTTTCCTATAAAGGAAGCTCATCCATGATGAAGATTTATGTCTTTCACGTTTGTGCAGTTAGATCATAGGTTAGTGAGTGTGTGAAGAGGCCAATTCACAGAGGTGGCAACAATAGACCCCAAGGAAACTGCACATGGAAACAGGAGGCTTGGATGGTAGAGCTAAGGCTTTGTGTAAGCCAGACTATATTTCCACTTGTATGATAATACACAGTTGGGGTTCTAGGCTTAGGGTATCCACGGGTAAATTCTTTTGTGTTAATGTGTGATTGATTTCTGCTTATCAATTATATGTGTTCTTATTGATGTACCAAGCCTATGGGCCAAATATCATGGTAAGAAAAAGAAATATGATAAATAAATAAAAATAGATTAAATATCATTTTGGGATTCAACTGCATTGAGTAAGTCATTCATCTATAACCATTTCCATGAGAGGTAGTCATAAGTGAATGATTTAACACGGTTGAATCGCAAAATGATATCTAATATAATGCACTGCGAAAACCCCCATACTTAAATAAAAATATAAATAAACCCGAGGTATGGTAAATAAATAAAACATCTTTTCATATTACTCCATGAACCTCTTTATACTTACTAACACTCAAAAAATAGGTTTTATTTAGGTGATGCCTATGGGCCAAATATTATTATACCATAAAAAATATTATTAACCCTATATTATAATTAAAAGATTAATATATATTGTTAAATAATATAATATTATTAATTAACTATAATATTGAATATTATTAAATTTACTCTCTGAGGTGCAAAGTTTTTTTGAGTGCAAACTTCAGTAAAGGTCCTCGACTCTTGATATATCAAGATTAAAAATGGATCTATGTTGATTAATAGTTATCAATATCTAAATCCATCTGATTCGGATCTATGAAGCTTAAGGGAGACCAAATATCTTAAATCAAACCTTTCTCTAATTTTATCCTTAAAAAAATTCACAAATTAAAAATAAGTAAACTAATAATACTATAATATTATTCTTATTCTTATAACCATTAAATCCAATTTAAAAAATAAATAAACCCCATACTCAGATCATTTTTTTCGTGATAACTTACACACTAAAATGAATAGATAATAATATAATATTATTCTTATTCAATAAACAAACTCAATAATATAATATTATTCTTATTTAATAAACAAACTCCTTTTCTAACCGTTAGATCTATTCTTATAACCATCCATTACATCCAATTTGGAAAATAAATAAACCCCATACCATTTCTTTCGTCATAATTATTCAATAAATAAAATCCTTTTTTAAGCATTAGATCTATTCTTATAACCATTAAATCGAATTTGGAAAATAAATAAACCCCATACTCCCACCATTTCTTTCATCACAACTTACACTTTAAAATTAATACAAGCAGGAAATTCACCGCAAATTATACTTTAATTTCAGTGTCCAAATTCTGATGGTTTGGACAGTGGTGGGTGTGCGAGAATATTGTGCCCTTGTCTCCTGGTTTTGCGGTGTGCAAGGATATCGTCGGCTTTAGCAGAATTTTTAATTATGTATCATATATATTTATAAATTGTCTTGAGTCTAAACATATATTGGTGTGGTGAGGGATTATCTCGTGTTATTGATATTAATTCTCTTTGAAAGGCCAGGGCAGAGAAATTATACACAAAATCTTCAGAGGAAGTTTTGGAACTATGGCGGCACATTCATCATCTTCTTCAGACAATGCTTTGGATTTGTCAAACGATGGACCTTCAGAAGTCATGAGAGAAGTAGAAAGATCTTCTTTGATACAACTTAGTAATTCCCAAAAGGATCCTGAGAGGGAGAGCAACGAAGAAGAAAGATCATCTTTCAGAAGAAATTCCCCAAAACAGGAGATTGAGGTCATCATTAAAGTAGCAAGCGACCATCAAAGCAAGAGCACGGAAGTAGGAAGATCATCTTACCAGAAAGAGAAGGGTAAGGCAATAATGAGAGGATTAGGTGATTTCAATGAATTGGTTCGTGGAAGAGTTGGGACTTCAGAGAATTTAGAAGCAGAGACACAAGTAGTCGAAACGTCTTTCCTATGTGATTGCTGCTATTGGGAATATCAATATGAAAATATGGTATAGTGTAGAGATGGGCATCTTTTTTGTTTTAAATGTATAAGGAGGTGGGTTGATGAAATCATTTTTGGAGTTCTGAGAGAACATGCAAATGGCTCTCTATCCTGCATGAATATTTGTCCCTCCAAACCGTCAATTCTTTTGCCAGAGATTAGGAAATTTATCCCAAATGATGTTTGAAAAATATGAATATCGTGTGGCCCAAGCTGTAGTTGAAGAAGCCCGCATTGAAAATTTGGTTTATTGCCCATTTTGTAACATTCCATATGAAATAGACAAGTGTGTACAAGTCCTGGACTGTCCAAACCCAAAATGTCTAAAGTCTTCATGTATCTAATGCAAGAAGGTGAGTCACTTACCACTACGCTGTGAAGAGGTTGATAAAAAATCAGCTGAAAGGGCACTTCGTAGGAAAGCTGAAGAGAGGATGGTGAATGTTGTGATAAGAAAATGTAATAATTGCGAGGTGGAGTTAATAAAAGAGTACGGATGCAATAGCTTGACGTGTAGGTGTGGAAACACAATGTGTTCCATTTGCAGAAAGACAATTTCGGGATTTGACTTGTCTCATTTTTGTATGTGTATGACAGTGTCAGATAGTAGAGAAGAAGAGAAATTCTGTCCAAGATCTAACAAGTGTTCCAATTTTTATGAGCCAGGAGACGATGAGGCTCTAGTTGCTAAGGAGGAAGCTTTGAAGGAGTTGGTAGACAAGAATCCTGAGTTGCTTGATTCGGCAATTGGACCTCCCTTGATAACTCAAATTCAACAATCCAGAATTAGACATCCACCAAAATTCAATGCACACGGTGATCAACTCGCAAATATGCATGCTCCTCCACCTCTAGCTCCCCCGCAATTCCACAGAGATCGTAATCGGCTTGCAAGAATTCCTCTAAATCCAATGTTACCTCCCCAGGATTTTTTCAGATTTGGTAATGGTGGTCAGTTTTCAAACATGGTTGTACCTGAATCGTGACCTCCACTGCTTTTCGTCAGAAATGGTAATGTTGGTCAGCTTGAAAACATGGGTGTGCCTGCACCATTACCTCCACAACATTCTTTCAGATATGGTAACGTTGGTCAGTTTTCAAACATGGTTGTACCTGCACCGTCAACTCCATATCTAACGTCACCTCCTCAAGAATTCTTCAGATACGGTAGTTGTGGTCAGCCTGCAAACGTAGCTGTACTCCCACCCTTACCTCCACCGCATTTCGTCAGATGTGGTAATGGTGGTCAACGTGCAAACATGGATGTAGCTGCAACGTTACCTCCACAAAATTTAGTCAGATATGGTAATGGTGGTCAGCTTGCAAACATGGCTGCACCTGCACCGTTACCTCCACAGGATTTCGTCAGATATGGTAATGGAGATCGAGTAGAGACATCTACTCATGTGGAGACATACACTATGGGGAAACTTCGAGTGAGCTGGGCTGAGGGATCACATGCAGCTACACCTCCAGGTAGGAGGTGGGCAGTGTGGAGTGGTCATTCCAAGGAATAGGGGCAAGATCGTTGAGGTACCCAACCTCGTGGATGAGACCTTGCTATGGGAGCCCCGATGTGGAGTATTATGAGCTCACTTATTGGGTAGAGATAGATGCGAATTGAGTGGCAGAGAGAGCTACAGTGTAGGGAATCCCAAGACAGTGCAAAGCATGCAGTCTGTAGCAATGCGAGAGGCACAAGTGTGTTGCACAATGTAGGGTAGCACAGAGAAGAGTCCAGTGGTGTGAGATACATGGAGATGTTGCAGTAGCGCAGAGGTCAGAGAGGGAGCACTTGTCAGCAGGAGGTAAATCTTCAGCACCAAAGTATGTTTCTAGCCCGACAAAGTGGATAGATAGGAGTTTTTTTGTTCCGAGTGTTGCTCGAGCAATAACAATTGGTAGATGTGTTGCATGCAGAACATTCCAGAGTTACAAGATCGGGTTTAAGAGGAAGCCTTTCTTATTGAGAGGGAGTGTTGGAAAGTGTGCAACAAGAAATACTAAATTTAGAAAGTTCTAAGAATAGAACTGCTAAAAATAGCAGTTTTAAAAATAGCAATTTGGCTAGTGAACATTTTGGCCACCTTGGGTGAGAGGTGAAACTACTAAAGATAACATCTTCTAAAAATAGCATTTCATGGTCCCTTCCTATTTATAGCAGTCCCTTGTCTATCTATAGGATGTAAATTCGAATTTGGTCTTACCAACAATTTTGAATATTAATTAATTAATTCTCCATGAGTTAATTAGTTATGGAAAAGAAAACTAAATTCTTTGTGAATACATGTAATTATTTCTCCACTAATTAGGGAATGTTTCGTTGATTTTCTCGATTGATTGAGGAATTAAGAATGAGTTCTATATTGAGAGGATCAATTGACTTAGTTTAACTTGGTCAAGTACAGTTAGATTAATTTAACAAGTCGTTAAATTAATGAGATATAGTTTGTTGATGCTTGCATGCATGTGACAATTATTATTTTGAGATAATTGTGTACTCACTTATGGATAACTGATGCATGTCAGTTCTGTCAGAGACTCAATTGAGATCAGAGAAGAGATAGTGTGCTATTAGTTGGTTGAATATTTTTCCTATAAAGGAAGCTCATCCATGATGAAGATTTATCTCTTTCACGTTTGTGCAGTTAGATCAGAGGTTAGTGAGTGTGTGAAGAGGCCAATTCACACATGTGGCAACAATAGACCCCAAGGAAACTGCACAAGGAAACAGGAGGCTTGGATGGTAGAGCTAAGGCTTTGTGTAAGCCGGACTATATTTCCACTTGTATGATAATACACAGTTGGGGTTCTAGGCTTAGGGTTTCCACGGGTAAATTCTTCTGTGTTATGTGTGATTGATTTCTTCTTATCAATTATATTTGTTCTTATTGATGTACCAAGCCTATGGGCCAAATATCATGGTAAGAAAAAGAAATATGATAAATAAATAAAAATAGATTAGATATCATTTTGGGATTCAACTGCATTGAGTAAGTCATTCATCTATAACCATTTCCATGAGAGGTAGTCATAAGTGAATGATTTAACACGGTTGAATCGCAAAATGATATCTAATATAATGCACTGTGAAAACCCCCATACTTAAATAAAAATATAAATAAACCTGAGGTATGGTAAATAAATAAAACATCTTTTTATATTACTCCATGAACCTCTTTATACTTACTAACACTCAAAAAATAGGTTTTATTTAGGTGATGCCTATGGGCCAAATTATTATTAATACCATAAAAAAATATTATTAACCCTAGTATTATAATTAAAAGATTAATAATAAAAATATTGTTAAACTTGAGGAAAGGTCTCTCTCCACTCTTGATATATCGAGAGCTAAAATGGATCTATGTTGATTAATAGTTATCAATATCTAAATCAATCTGATCTCAGATCTATCAAGCTCTAAAGGAGACCAAATATCTCTAAATACAAACCTTTCCTCTAATTTTACCCTAAAAAAAATTCACAACTTAAAAAATAAGTCTAAACTAATAATACTATAATATTATTCTTATTCAATAAACGAACTCTTTTTATAACCATTAGATATATTCTTATAACCATTAAATCCAATTTAGAAAATAAATAAACCCATACTCATACACATTAAAATAAATAGATAATAATATAATATTAT
>APFE030138807.1:49031-60491 GCA_000404065.3 Pinus taeda | reverse complement strand
ATGATTGTGGGGGATTGACCTTATCTCTTCCTTCTCCTCTATAAAATCTTGTTCCCATGGCTTGGACAAGCTAGTTCGGGTTCTAATAACTTTGACTCTTGTGGCAATACTTGTGCTGAAAGGAAGACATCAAAAGGTTGGAGTTGCAAGAAGCCTTCTTTGTATCCATAAGGCTTTCCCTAAGTAAGGAGCCTTTGTCACTAAAGAGAGAGAGAGCTTGTCCCTCACTTCAAGCTTTTGCAAGACTTGTGTAGCTGAGCACCCAGCCAAAGGAGGACTCGACGTCAGGACGCTGGTTGTATTCTCCTTTGTTGAATATTAATAAATAGATGACTATCATTATGGTTCCATTATCGTTGTACTTGTAATGGTTGATGTTGAATTATATCCTTCCTGACTGATGTATAATTGCATATATTAGATTTCACGCTTGGGTTTGTGTTTGTTCTCTTTGTGTGCAGGTGTCCATTCACGTGGATAGTCGAGGATCGTGACCGGCCAAGGCAAAGGAATGCGAGCGCCATCTCTCCTACGAACTAAAGCGTTGGATCTCAAGTAGGTCTTCATCACCTACTCTTTATTTGCAATTAGGAACTTGCGTAATAGCATTGTTTGATTGTTGCTAGACCCGTTCTGGGCTAGTAGGGATCGCCTCTATCCGTAGAGGGGATTTACCTCTCCAACACCTCTCACTATAGAATTTGCTTATAATAGCATAATGGTTGTGTGAATGTGTGTTTCTCTTTATAGATAACTTTCATTCTGCTAGGGTTTCCACCCAAAAGCCCTAGGGGAACATTTCCCTCAATAGAATTGGTGACTCTACTGGGGAAAAGAAAGGACGAGGTAAGAAAAAGAACCAAGATGGGAAGCCTGATGCAAATAAATCCGGCAATAATGCTTGTGGTGGTAGAAATGAGTCTAAAAAGAAAGTCAAGTTTCCATGCAAGTTGTGCAGTGGAGACCATTTAACTCATCTTTTCCCCAAGATTGAAGATGCTCAACACTTATTAGGGCAGCAAGGGACTTCTAGTTCCCAAGCTGTGTTAACCAACCCTTTTCCCCAAGGGCAGAAACTTCTTGTTGGCACGAGTTCAAACCCTGGAACCTCCACAGGGGGCAACCAGGAAGGGGAAAATCATCGAATGTTTTCATGATGGATTCTAACGTCCATGTGGCTACTCGGTCACGTGATTATGGTGAAGCCAAAACTTCTAAGGGCAAGACTGTTCCCGGAAATACCGACCTTCATATCGAGTGACCCCCTGTTGAGACTATACCACGGATACTGAAAGGTTCCGCTAAACGTGCGACTATTAATCCTAATGATAGGGCCACCCAGAATTACTCCATTGTGGAGGATCTAGCTCAAAGTCTGTGTACCATGTCCGCTTTAGAGGTTCTCCAGTCATGTCCAGCTCAGAGAAGTGCTTTACTTTCCACAATTGGAGTAGTCGATCGAACTAACTCTTTAGTGCTCACTTTCGACATGTTAAATGTTAAAAAGCAACTCCCTCATCATATGGCTTTTCAAATAAAGTCTACATACCGGAAAATTAACATTTTTCGTACCGTTATTGATGAAGGGGCTTCCACGTGCGTCATGTCGATGTCATGCTGGAAGGCTGTTGGATCGCCTTCGGCTGTTCCTTCACCTACCGTCTTGACTGCATTTGATGGTCATTGTCATAAGCCGCATGGGATTATCCCGACCTTTCCTATATGTGTTGGGGGGAAGGTCGTTAATATTGAAGTAGAAGTCGTAGATGCTAACCTAGACTATAATCTCCTCTTAGGAAGGAACTAGGTATACGAAATGGACGCCGTCATTTCGACTCTGTTTCATGTCATTTGCTTTCGTCATGAGGGGAAAATCGTTAAGGGGTATCAATTGGATTATTGTCCAGTCGATCCTCAACAAGCTCTGACTCTACTGTTCTTTTAGTGGATAACCCTTGTCCGCCTACTGAGAATTTAGGAGTAGGGATCTATTCTTTGTTGATAGGTACTTTTGAGTTTCCCTCTCCTATCGCTAAAATCAATTCCATTTCATCATCTAAGGAGTCTCCTCGAGGAGAGTTCTTCCGAACTCGTTATTTTTCAGACCCTTGGACCTTGCCTTCACCTACGACCACATTAGCTGAAGGACAAGGGAATGGAATGGAATTTCCTATATCTGCAACTGAGCTTAGATATCAGTCTATCGTTAAATCTGCAGACAAGCATTCTACTCCTTTTTCCAAAGAGGAGTTAGATGGCGATGTGGCCCTGGCTTAGAGCCTTGATTCTACCTTTGCCTTGGATTGCTTAGATTCAGTTTTACCTTCTGAAGAAGAAACTCTCGAAGCAATGATGGGTATAGATCGACCTTGGGAAGATTTACACCATCGTTCATAGTTTCTTCCTCCATTGCAAGAGGTAGAATCTAGATTCTCCGAGCTCTGTACTAGCGATGTTTGTACGGTGTCAAATCCTTCGGCTCCAGCACGCGTTCGTGCCGAAGGTAATATGTCGGTGATTTAAAAAACAACACCTATAAACATCTCTAGGGACCCTAACACAATCGAGAATCTCTTCATCGGAATTGAGTGTTCCCTTGAAGAAATTCAAATTTACACCGACCTGTTCAAGGAATTTCGAGATGTATTTGCTTGGTCTTCTAAAGAAATGCCTAGCATTGACCCATCTATAGTTCAACATGAGATCAAGATGTATGAAAACGCCAAACCAGTTCGTCAAAGGCTTCGGCCGGTTAACCCTAGGAAAGCAGCAGCTATCAAAGGGGAAGTGGAGAAGCTACTAAAGGCGGGTTTCATATACCCTGTTCCTCTTACTGATTGGGTTTATAATCTAGTCCTTGTGGATAAAAAGCAAGGAACAATCCAAGTATGCATCGATTTTAGGGACCTAAACAAGGCTTGTCCCAAATATAATTACCCCACGGCATTCATTGATTAGATTATCGAAGAGTGTGCGGGTAATGAGATTTTTTTCCTTGGGGTACCTTTTCATATAGAAAGATGCCTTTTTGTCTTAAAAATGCTGGAGGCACCTTTCAGCGGGCCATGTCATATGCTTTCCACGACATCAAGCATGTCATCGAAGCATACTTGGATGATCTTGCTGCTCGTTCTCGAAAGAGAATTGATCACCCTAGTCACCTTCGGATGGTTTTCGAGCGATGTCATTTTTATAAAATCTGGTTGAATCCCAACAAGTGTGTTTTCGCGGTTACATCCGGTCGGTTGTTAGGGTTCATTGTGTCAAATGAAGGGATTCGGGTTGATCCCTTCAAGGTTGAGGCAATATTTTAGTTGCCTCCCCCGTCCTCAATTCAACAACTTCAAAGTCTTCAAGGGAAGGCTAATTTCTTAAGGCAGTTAATAGCAAACTATGCTGAGATCACTAAAGGGTTCATGCGTTTGCTACGGAAAGGAGTTCCATTTGTATGGGACGACTTTGTGCAACGATCGTTTGATGCTTTGAAAAAAGCACTAGTCTCTACCCCGCTTTTGAGTCCATCGGATTATGGGAGAGACTTCCTTTTATATCTCACTGCAGTAGAATCAACCATTGGTATGGTTCTCGTTCAGGAGGACGATGCTCTCACCGAGCATGTGATTTATTATTTGAGCTGAGGCTTAATAGGTCCTGAAGTTCGCTATTCTCCGGTTGAGAAGTTGGCCTTGGCAGCTGTCCATGCTGTCCAGCGGCTCCGTCATTATATCCTGCTACAAAAAACTTTTGTCTTAGCGGCAGCCAATCCATTTCAATTTGTCCTCAGTAGGTGAATGATTGGGGGAAAATATAATAGATGGATAGTCATCTTGCAAAAATTTGATCTCGAGTTCTTGTCTGCCAAGTCTAAGAAATCCATGGTTTTCGCTGAGCTAATTTCTGAGCTGCCTTGTGGAGAGGATATTTTTTATGAGGAGAGTTTTCCCGACGAACATTTATTCCTCATCTCTTCACTTGACCCTTGGTATGGAGGTATCATTGTCTATCGCTAGAATTCTAAGTTTCCCTCTACTTTCTCCAAGGATGAACGTCGAAAATTACGTCACCTGGCTAAAAATAATGTTATCATTGGTGATACCTTATACCATCGAGGGGTTGATTCAATGCTAAATGATTGCCACAGTGGAGCTTGTGGTGGTCATCCATCGGGGCTTGCTACAACCCAGCGCATCTTACGTGTTGGCTATTTTTGGCCTTCACTCTTTAAAGACTGTGTGGAAGCAGTCAAACGCTATCACCCTTGTCAAATCTTTACTCGCAAGATGCGTGCTCATCCATCTCCTCTTTTTCCTGTTGTCACCATTGGTCCTTTTACAAAGTGGGGTATTGATTTTACAACTTGTAATCCGCCTTCAGTGGCGAATCACATGTACATTATCGTGGCTGTAGACTACTTTACGAAGTGGGCCGAGGCCATGCCCACTTATAAAAATTATAGTGACACAGCAGCATTGTTTCTTTTCAATCAGGTTATCTCAAGATTCGGTGTCCCGAGAGAGATTGTCACTGATCATGGAAGTCATTTCCAGAATCAACTGATGTCTGAATTGGCTCTTAAATTAGGTTTTCGGTAAAAGCATTCGTCTCCTTATTATCCTTAGGCCAATGGACAGGTTGAGGCAGTCAATAAAATCTTAAGATGATACTCCAATGGACAATCGACAAAAATCGGTCCAATTGGCACGTTATGTTGTATTCGGCTCTGTGGGCATACCAGACCTCCGTGAAGACTACTACTGGTTTTACACCTTTTTAGTTGGTTTATGGGATGGAATCTATCTTTGCGATTGAATGTGAAATTCCATCTCTTAAGTTAGCTGTAGAGCTCCTTCCAGAGACTTCGAGTCTCAAAGAGCACCTCCTTCACTTGGAACATCTCGATGAGCAGCGTCGAGATGCCGCCAAGTTGAATGAGGCTCATAAGAAAAGGGTTAAAATGTAGTATGATAAATCTGTCCATCCTCGAGTCTTTTCTGAAGGCGACCTTGTCTTGGTCTATGACCAAGATAAAGACCCCTTGGGGGTAGGCAAATTTAAGCCTATGTGGTACGGTCCCCTTCATTATTAAACGAGTTTTAGAAAAAGGGTCGTATGAGTTAATCGATTTTGAGGGAAACAAGCTGGCAGAGCCACGAAACGGGCTCTACCTAAAGAAGTACTTTGCTTAAGTAGGAGTTAGGCAATGGATTCTTTGTATATTATGTATATTTGTACATATATCATCGAGAGTTTTTTGATATCAACACTTTTTGGTTTGCTGTTGCAGGGGTTGATGGATGATTTGGTCTATTTTGGGTTCGCCGATGGTGCTAGTCAACACACTCGGAATCTCGCTTCCGCAGCTTGGGTACTTTATTATCCAACTGGTCAATTGATGGTATCAAGAGGCGTATGCATTGGTCCCGCTTCAAATAATATGGCTGAGTATACTACCGTTATTAATTTACTATCCGAGCAATCTCTCATGAGATTTCTACTTGTTGGTAGTTTATCTGGATCTCACATTGATAGTGTCACAATTAAACAACATTTATCGGGTAAGGGATCCATGTTTATAATCACCAGTTTTTAAGGGTGAGGTTGTTGCAATGATCATTTTTTATATTAATTATTTTCACATTCCAAATCTCATAATTGGTTAGCTGATTCTGCGCTAATCAGCATAGACTGGCACATCAATAATTCATCACAATAAAATCAAGCATCAAAAGTCAAACTTGTATATATATATATATATTATATATATTATATATAATATATATATATATATATATATATATTATATATATATATATATATATATATATCATCATCATCATCATCATCATCATAAAGCATCTCGAGTGTACATATGTTGTCCAAAAATATACAAAATCAGGACTCAAATGTCCATAATCATGTCCGACATATATAATGCCCCGGCTTAGGATGAGTGGCCATGTAGGTAACTATCGCATTGGCCACACCCCGAAAAGTGCGAACCCAGTCACGTGGCATGCCAACCACATGACGCTGCATATCCTCAGGAAGATCCTCTATCGCAACCATCGGTACTTGGCAGCTCAGTCTCGTCAAGTGTCACTGGACATTGTTTAGAGTTCGTTCTGTCTCAGCAGCCGCCTCTTCGGCTCCTCGGCCACACCGTCCATGCCGCGGGAACCCATCTGGTCATACTAGCCCAATATCTGGAACATGATCATTATATTAGTCATTTGAATCCCATCAAAAATATTTTTCAAAATGCATCATTGTATTTGAAAAATCCAAAAAAATCATAAAATCAAAAAATTCTTACCAATCTCGCCCCATGCTGCGTTCGGCGGTAATGCTAGGTCAGGATCTCCTTGGAAATCCAGCCCAGCATAGGGGTAGTCATCCATGGCGATGATCTACTGATCCCACCAGGTGAAGAAGTCATCATCGAAAGCGGTCCTTGGGACCTCCCCACCCCCCAAACGTTTCATCAAATCAGCCCACCGGCCCATGTGTGGATCGCATGGGGTGCTGATGGAAACTGCTACCCTGGGGCGGAGTGCGGGAACCCTCTCGAAAAAGAAAGTACATAGGATAGTCCCGTAGCCAAATTTCTTGGTCTGTCCCCTCTTGATAGAAGTGAGTTGGCTCTTCATGTTGGACAGAAGAGGAGTACACCAGTCGAACACAGTAGTGAGACAGTCAACTGCCACGCTCATGGTTAGCTATGATGCCTGATGCAGAGAAGACGATCTATTCACTCGTGCTATGGTGAATAGGATTATCTTCAGAGATAAACTTGCCACATGTGTAAAAGAAATCTGGCTCCCAACCTTCTTGGGATGTCCCGGGCAATATATCTGTACATAGTCCTCTATGGTGAGACTGCTCCACGACCTGCCCCGGGAATGTACTACCTCTCCCCTTCGGGAAAGGTCCATGATAAAATAGATATCCTCCACTTCTACCCTGAGTGGCATTTGATCAATCATGAAGGCTTCCTCCTTGATGTCCCAATAATCAATGAGCATCTTAAGCAGTCGTACATTGGCTTTCATGTTTGGCAGTTTGAAGAATTTAAGCAAGCCGCATCCCCGTAAGGCATCCAAAGCTTGAGGATCATTCATGACTTCATTATCCACCGTTGCGTGCTCTCTTTCACGCCAAGTGACCGGCATTCTGAGAAAAAATGATTTGCAACCGTTAGTTTTTGTTTAAAATTGGTTCACGACGTATACACGGGTTACTGTGCACACAGTCGCGTATAGCGCCTGTGTGTACGCAGGTTTCATATTACCAACCCGCGTATACGCCGCGGTGAAATTTTGGACAAAAGTTCAATGGTGAAACATCAATTAAAAATCTTAAAACTAGTCACAATCAATTGCAAGCTAAGTATAAGAGTTACCTGGAGGTTTTTGAAGAATTTGAATGGTCGAATTTGGTATACAGAAGTTTTTTAAATTTTGGACCAGGTCTGGAAGGAGGGGTTGCCCTAGGCCATGAGTGCAGCATCACAAACCATAATAGTGAGATTTGGAGCTATAACACAACCCCGACTCAAGTCTCATACTAATATTATCTCCCTATAATTCAATGATTTCCAGCCCTTGATCACTTAGATGAGTGATCTTTTTATAGGTGAATGAAGGAAGTTACGCCAAAAATGGTGATAATTAATGTCCTCCAAAACCTAGGATTTAGTTCCATGGAGGAAGAGATAAAGGGATTGATGTTCCTTAACCCCCTACCTATCCAAATTCGAGCTCAAAGGAGTAGATAAACTTGGAAGCCTTCTAGATGCATCCAATGGATAAGAATATTCCCAAACCCCAATGCAATTTCACTCAAATTCACCCAGCACAGGCAAAAGAGGGCTCAAGTGCGTTGCATAGCACCCTAGCAGTGTATTGGACTACACTATATCACACCCTAATGAAGGCCTTCTTGTGCTGATCTTCTTAGAGGCATTTTTTGGATGATTTCAGCCATGGAACTTCTTGGGAAGCTAGGCATTTTGATGGTTGACTTCTTTAGGGCATGTATCAACTGAATTAGGGTTTGATGGGCCCTAATAGTACTGATCTGTAAGTCAGGGTTGATGTGCCCAAATGGACCTATAATAGTTTCCCCCTAAAGCATGAAGTCGTAAATATGTATGTCGAGTGAAATGCTTTACTATGTGGAGAGGAGGTTTCGAAGTAGAATGTGACCTGCATCAATTACAATACATATATCATGATAATTTGATTTTTTCTCATGAAATCGCTGAGGGAAGGAATACCCATGATTAGCTTATAAAATTTCACTACATGTACAAATATAGTCGTCTACAGATATAGAACCATGAATGGATGACCATGAATGTAAGGCCATTGTACATTTGATTTAGTACTCTTGAAAATATCGCAGCCTGGATGGATGAAACTAGATTTGGGCTCTTCATTCTCGTTCAATCTTTCGCTCAAGTACAAGTCTAACCATGTGAATAGATGATCTGAAGTCGAACATGGGAAGACATCGTCTGATTACTAGCCAATGATGTAAGCCGTTAACAAACGCGAGAGGAATCATCGATAATGATGATGACCCTCAAGGTACTACAGTACATTTCACACGGTGTGAATAAATGATTTGATGTCGAACACCATACAAAGTCTTTTGGTCGAAGGCCAGTGATGTCAACCTATCGCTGGAAGTGAGAAACCTGCCATTGATGTATGCAAGCCTCAAGGTACTGAAGGGGTGTATCTAAGTCCACTTCTTGGATAATGCACTGATGTCAACAAGAAGCGACTCATCACAGGAGGGCCTTGATGTATCCCACATCAATGACATGAAACGAGGTAAATGATTTTGGAGATGAAAATCAACTGAAGACAGAAGGTTCAAGAATGGCGGTCATGAAAATGAAGTTTTACGGTATTGCAAAGGATGAAGTTTGAACTGAATGACTTCTCTTGAACATGTCGGCGACGCTAAAATGAATTGGTAGCATTGATCCAAAACAAAGTAATGGATGGTATGATAGACCAACGGTGTGATAACCATCAAGCTGAATGACCCAACCCACATATTCACGGTGATGAGGTGAAAGTGTCATGTTCAAGAGTGACTTGCTACCATAAAGTGTTTTCCCCTTTTTCCAATTTTCCCCAGTCATTGCGGACCAGTACCTCTTTATTTTTTATCAAGCTTGAGGAGGATAACATATTATTGTTGTATAATTCCACCCTTCAGGTGAATCCATCACTATTTGATGCTTTAACAAGTCTAGCAAAGGTGAAACTTGGTCTTGTCTAGATGGACAAGTTTGTCGCTATTTGATGTTTTTAATGAGTTTAATGACAAAGATAACTCAGTCTTTTTCATGTTTAGAGAGTTTGAAAAGTGACGAAAAGGAAACTCCAAAAGTTCTTTTTTGTAGATTTGTCTCTCAAGTCCGAAAAAGCATAAAACAATACGAGAGAGAACCTATTGACCATGTTTGATCAACATATTCCTTTTTCATAGTTAATCTATCTTAGCCTGAAAAAGGGTTAAACTTATACTAAGTAGATATCAATTCCAATCCGTTAAGAAGCTGGAAATGACAAGTGCTCGACAATCTTTTCATATTTAGAGAGTTTGAAAAGAGCTTAAAGAGGACTCCGTTTTGAAGAACGAGTGGTGTCTAAGGTAGCAACTGGTTCCGGTGATGTTGGAACTTCTCAAAACATGTTGATTTATGTGAAGAGGCTAGCTAATAAGACCACTCATTGCAACTGTTCCTCAAAAAGGTAAAACAACCAAGTGAAAGCATATAATCAGCCAAAGAGATTGTGGTGATGGAATGAAACCAACCAAGGTTCAAAAGGCTGATAGAATGGCAATCACAAGGGTTAAAATGGAAATGGGTTCATTTTTACACAAGCTCGAACCATAGGGAACTATGCTTGGATTCAGTTTCATGTTTATACAAGCTTGAAACGAAAAACTATGCTTGGATTCAGTTTTATTTTTACACAAGCTTAAAATGAAAAAATATGCTTGAGATTGGTTTACATGCCCTCAACATGATGAAAAAGAGAGTCTCCTGTAACCAAATGGAAGTTGCTGCGGTGAAGCATGATGGTTATCCAACACCTTTGTGGCTTCGGCTAGATAAGGAGAAAGGTGAATAAGGTGATTCCCTTCACATAACCTACAGGAAAACTTAACTTTATGTTCATCAACCCCGACTTACAAATCAGTACTATTAGGGCCCATCAAACCCTAATTCAGTTGTTACATGCCCTAAAGAAGTCAACCATTAGAATGCCTAACTTCCCAAGAAGTTCCATGACAGAAATCATCCAAAAACTGCCTCTAAGAAGATAAGCGCAGGTAGGCCTTCATTAGGGTGCGATGTAGTGTAGTCCAGTACAATGCTAGGGTGCTATGCAGTGCACTCGAGCCCTCTTTGTTTTGCGCTGGGCGAATTTGAATGTTGCATTGGGGTTTGGGAATAATTGTTGGGTTGTGTTATATTCTTTCCACGTAGTTAACAAGGGGTTTGAAGGGCACCCATAACCCCACTTTATGGGGTCCGGGGTAGCGCCCCGAAAAATTTTGGTTTTGGACCCTATGTTAGGTTGGGCGGACCCACTTATGGTTTTGTGCATGATTTTCACACATGTTTTTTGGACGCAATGGTTTTTCGGTCCATGGTATTGGAGGCGATGGTTTTCAGTCCATGGTATTGGATGCTTCGACATGTATAAATATGTATTGTAACATTGAAAGGAACATAACAAAAAATTAAGCTGGTAGTCTTGGTTTTGGGATCCAGGGGAAAATCTCTGTGTATATGTGTTTTATGTGTTATGATCTCGCATTGTTTATTTTTTGTGTTTTAGAATTCGTATGAAGGTAATTTCTGTACGGGGTTAAAACCTACATTTGGTATTAGAGCTGTTTTAGCTTCAAGGGGATGCCTCTGTTGCTGAGGGGTTTCGCTTGAGCCTGTGGTAGACCTTGTTCAGTGGGAGATCTACGAGATCGATTTTGGTGGTGAAAGAAGATGGTGAGTAGTGGAAAGATAGAGATTGAGAAATTTAATGGTCAGAGTTTTGAGTTGTGGAAACTCAAGATGGAGGATCTATTGGTGGATAAAGACCAATGGATCGTGGTAGATCTAGGTACTAAACCAATGGGAGTGTCCGATGAAGAATGGAAGAAGTTGGATCGGAAGGCAAAGAGCACAATATGATTGTGTGTCTCAAATTCAATATTGCTGAATGTATCAGGGGAAGCTACAACGAAGGCTTTGTGGGACAAGTTAGGGACTTTGTACCAATCTAAGTCTTTAGTGAATAAACTGTTCATGCGGAAAAAGCTATATAATATGAGGATGAAAGATGGAGACTCAGTGACAGAGCATTTGAATGCATTTAATACTGTGGTAAGTCAGTTAGCATTTGTTGATATTAAAATTTTAGATGAAGATAA
>APFE030138807.1:0-40529 GCA_000404065.3 Pinus taeda | reverse complement strand
GACCACAAGTAACTTTTTAAAGATGAAACTTGCGCCTTTTGACTTTTACAGGGGTACGCATCCTAGCTTTAGTATACAAAGCGTATTACTACGCAGGTCTAATGTATATGGAGTGCGTACACGCAGGAAAGGTAGAGAGAATCTGCGTATCCAGAGATAAACATGTTTTTAAGTGACTTTCTCTCTCTTTGAGGTTTTGACATGAAGAGCAGAGGTATGGGGCTTGACAAAGAGGACAATGTGGCTATTGATGAGGCCACATACTGCAGATAGTCAGGGTGACAAAATTCGGTGTAACAGGATGACTCTACGGGTGTTCGACACCGGCTCATTTATTCGCACGTCATGGATTGTACCTATAGTACCTTGAGGACCATCGTCATTATTGATGGCACCTCTCATGTCTGTTAACAGTTTTCATCATCGACTGGTAATCAGACGATGTTCATGCATGTTCGACTTCGACTCCTATATTCACATGCTTGAACTTGTACTATGTTCGGGTCGAGTTGGAGCGCAAGACCCCGATTGTGCAGATTGAGATCCGGGTTGCATTTTGTTGATTATTGTAATCATTACATGACTAATTCGTTGGATGGCTGCGACCATACCTGAGTCCATTTACAGATCCTTATCGGATGGCTGCATCCATACCTGGGATCCAGTTTTATACTCTGTTACGGATGGTTGCGCCCATACCTCATATATATCATGTACTTGAGATATCAGTTGTACTTCTTTTCGTAGGTTCTCCGGCGGCAGTGTTTCAGTCACACATGTTCTTGTAAAGCACTTCACCCCTCTCTCTCTCGGGCCTCATGCTTTAGGTAGCATTTATTACACAGTAATTTGTCACCGTTTGTCACCGTCCCTGTTACCCCTCTCCTGCATCTTGGAGGACCCGTTCCGGGACTTGTGAGAAGTGACCAGACATGAAACCACTTGCCTTATTCTCCTCTAAACATGAGCTTCATATGCCCTTAAGACATCTCCTACTCATTGCCCCTAAAAATAGCCCTTTTTGCATTAGCATTGGTGCCCTGTGTTATGCCCGCGCCAATGGGGAAAATCCTAAAGGGAAAATACCTTCCATTCACTTGTCATCCTCCATTTGCATCACTACCAACTTACAATCAGGCCTTGTCACTCCAATGGTAGGCACACCAATGGGTACATCCTCCCTTCCATCCTAAGTGGACAGCTTCTTCAAATGTGGTACAATCATAGCATCAAACTGTTTCATGAATTCCATTCGTAGCACAGCCTCATAGTCATCTATCCACACTATAGTGAAGTCGACCTTCCCTGTCCACTCACCAAGTGTTGTGTCCACCTTTTCAGCTACACCAAGAACTTCAGCAGGAGGAGAATTGACAATCTTCATTTGTGCCTTCACTGGTACAAATTTGAGCATAATTCTTCTCACAGTATCTTCTCCCCTGAAGTTGTTAGAGGCCCCACTATCCACCATAGTGAGTACATCAGCATCTCCAACCTTCATCCAAACATACTCCAACTTATTCCTTTCGGGATCCCTCCGAGAGATCACCTCAGTAGTAGCAGCAGCCCCGAGTATCTGCATCATCCCCATAGAAGCTTCTTCATTCATCGCATTAGATTTTGCAATCGTAGCCACTTTCATTCTAGAAGGGAAATTATTCACCGTATGTGGTCCCGCACATATCCAACACTTCAAGGCTTTCTTCGTTTTCAAATTATCATCCGATTTCGAAGCATCCTTTTTCTTCTTATCTTTTGGCTTGTCAGACTTCTTCCTCCTATCATCAGAAGTCTCATCATAATGATCCACCAACCTATCCACAATAGCAAAAGCTTCTTCAAGTGTTCTAATCCTCTGCCTCTTCAGTTCATTGTGTGACCAAGGCTTCAACCAAATAATGAAATTCAACATGTTGTCCCTTTCCGCCATGTCAGGAAGTTCCAAAACCACACTTGCAAACTCCCGCTCATATGTCTGAAGGTTCCCTGTTTGCTTTATGAACTTTATCTTCATCCTTGCTTCCCACGTTTCATCCTGAGGACTGAAATGGGTCTGCAAAGGTTTCTTCATCTCATCCCACGAAGTAATGTCATTAGCACTGCCACTGGCAATCTGATCCATCCGTCTTCACCACCACATCTTAGCATCCTTTATCATGAACTGAGCAGCTACCTTGACCTTTGTCTCTTCATCAAATAGACCCAATCATTCCAAGTATTGCTCCATGTCCCATAGAAAGTTTCCAAGAGTCTTTGCACTTCTTGTACCATCGAAAGATTCGGGTTCCTTGACTTTCACATGAGGCACTCCTCCACTTGAGTTATGCCTCACCGCCTTCTTCAACACTGTGATCTCATCTCTGGCTTTGTCAAGATATTTCTTCAAGTCCACGATCTCTGCAAGACCCTAGTCCCTTGCTTTTACCAATGCACATTATAACTTGGTTAGACTTTGTATCCTTTCATTTAGCATCAATTTCTAAAATATAAATGCCATACATTATTCTTTTCCATTTCTCAACATGTTACAAATGATAAATTAAAAGTCGCATAAAACGAAGATCAAACACTTTTCTAACCAAAACAAATAAGCAAATGATGCCTCTGATAGAACTTTACACCTCAAAATTTACTCTACCATGTGCTTCGGTAAAGGTGAGATTATTTGTATCAGCTTTTGGTCATACTTAATGGGGTATTCATATTTTTACCATGATGTCAATTTGGTGGTACAAGAAATATATAAGTCTATGTTATTATTAGTGAAATTCAAGTATAATTCATACAAATAACATTGTAATGTAGTGGAGAGAGAAACATGTTCAAAATTAGTCTTCTCTATTTTAGTTTGTCTTGAGTTATGTTTGTATTTGAATATATATTTTTCTCTAAAGAATCGAGATAGAAAGATGAGAATCGAAATATCCCTGTGATGGAATATGCCGAGTGATTGCTGTCGGACCCCATAAAAATCTCAAAACCTCTCCAAGGCCTCTAATGACATAATCTTGCTCTTGTGACTTGGCCATCACGTACCCTGGAAATCCATATTGGCTGTGCTCTAGAGGAAACTGGAAATGGGGACATTACAACCTTATTCATGTAAAGAGGCATGCACCCTTTATGAAGGGGAGTGAAGTGATCTCATGCATGCCCATTTTGAACTCTCTCAACTGAATGAAGTCCAACAAGGCGCTTTCCTCATGTAAGCTCATATGCCCTTATTTAACTGCAGACGACTAATCTGATGATGACTCAACTGAATACAAGTGAACACAAGCGAGGTTGCCCTGTTTGACTCAATTAAATGACTCAACACAACTAAGGTTGAGTCAAATCAAGTCCCAACAAGGCAGCCAAGTTGAAATGGTGCACATTGCCACATCACTACAACATGGTGCCTTCACCTATTGCTACTTGCCATCTTTCATGGTCACCACACTTGCTATAAATAGACATGCCAAAAATAGCAGCGCCCCTAAAAAATAAAAAAAGATGAAAAATGTTAGCAGCTGCTAGGAGAACCCCACTAAATATAACATGCTTAATTTCTAAAAATAGCAAGTTTGTCTCCTCGTGGGACAATGGGGTGGTTGTCTCCTAGGGATGTTATCCCCTCCACCCAGTTTCAAATCCCATAGGGGGACACCATGGCCCATCATAGTAAGGCTGGAAGGAAAGGTGTCTTGTTGGAGTCTGGGATCCCAGCTCTAGTTTCCAGTGTTCTCCAGATGTCTCGAACCTTGGCTGAACTATGAATTTATGATTTATGTGGCTTGCTGGCCATTGCATATATCTAAGGAGGTTGCTAGTTCCCCATCAACCATTTAATTGTTTAAAAAAATAGCAAGTTCTTGGATGTCAATGATATCAGGCTCATCAAGTTTGCTTTTCTGTAAGGAATATGAATATATTCTTAGAATCATCAGGCGAGCTCTAAAACCCAAATTTCTAAAACTAGTAGTGTCTTGCATGTTCCCTGAAAAAATCTCTGTTACACAGGAACCATTTCCAAGAGTTGGGAAACCTCGTTCCAATGGTTCCCACATTCTTGGGAGCTTTGGAATTGTATGGGAACGTTCCCTTTTCAGGGGGAGTTTCAATGGGAGCTTGGGAAAGTTCCGGGAGCTTGGAAGACTGTTTTTTTGGAGTTCCCGTGTTTCCTGGGGTTGGGGAATACAAAGCTTGTAGAGAAATATGTTGAACTGCCCACAAAACATGAGCCTAAGTTGAAACCTTCGCAGGAAGAAAGGCCAAAGACATTCTTAACACCGATATCCTTAATTGACAAACTGGAGCAATCCCTTGATGGGTTAAGGAAGTAAGTGGGACCTCGATGTAAGGGTGATATCTAGGATGTTATGCTGATGAGTATTTCTTTTGTTGTTTATGTATATATATGGAAAAATATTGTGTGTGCACATCGTATTGGTAGTCAATGCTTA
This sequence comes from Pinus taeda, assembly GCA_000404065.3. Classification (NCBI taxonomy): domain Eukaryota; kingdom Viridiplantae; phylum Streptophyta; class Pinopsida; order Pinales; family Pinaceae; genus Pinus; species Pinus taeda. Next base: position 36,084 of record APFE030138807.1, on the reverse strand, counting down.
AACATTAGAGTTTATTTACTTTTTCTTCAGAGAGTATGGCGAATACTGTGATAAGAAAATGTAATAATTGCGAGGTGGAGTTAATAAAAGAGTACGGATGCAATAGCTTGACGTGTAGGTGTGGAAACACAATGTGTTACCTTTGCAGAAAGACACTTTCGGGCATTGCCCCTTCTCATTTTTGTATGTGTATGACATTGGCAAATAGTAGAGAAGAAGGGAAATTTTTTCCAAGATGCAACAAGTGTTCCCATTTTTATGAGCCAGGAGACAATGAGGCTCTGGTTGCTAAGGAGGAAGCATTGAAGGAGATGGTAGACAAGAATCATGAGTTGCTTGATTCGGCAATTGGACCTCCCCTGATAACTAAAATTCAACAACCTCTCACAACATGTTTTCTTCGATCCAGAATTAGACATCCACCAGAATTCAATGCACACGGTGGTCAACTCGTAAATATGTACGCACCTCCACCGCTAGCTCCCCCACAATTCCACAAAGATCGTAATTGGCTTGCAAGAATTCCTCTAAATCCAACGTTACCTCCCAACGAGTTTTTCAGATTTGGTAATGGTGGTCAATTTTCAAACATGGCTATACCTGAATCGTTACCTCCACTGCTCTTCGTCAGAAATGGTAATGTTGGTCAGCTTGGAAACATGGGTGTGCCTGCACCATTACCTCCACAACATTTTTTCAGCTATGGTAATGGTGGTCATCTTTCAAACATGGCTGTACCTGCACCATCAACTCCATATCTAACGTCACCTCCTCAAGACTTCTTCAGATACGGTAGTTGTGGTCAACCTGCAAACATAGCTGTACTCCCACCCTTACCTCCACCGCATTTTGTCAGATATGGTAATGGTGGTCAGCGTGCAAACATGGTTGTAGTTGCACCGTTACCTCCACAGAATTTCGTCAGATATGGTAATGGTGGTTAGCCTGCAAACATGGCTGCACCTACACCGCTACCTCCACAGCATTTCATCAGATATCTTAATGGTGGTCAGCTAGCAAACATGGTTGTACCTGACCTAGGTGCACTGTTACCTCCACAGCATTTCTTCAGATATGTTAATGGTGGTCACCCTGCAAACATGGTTGTACCTACAACGTTATCTCAAGAACATTTCTTCATATATGGTAATCGTGGTCGGTATGCGAACAGGAATTTACTAGAGCAGCAAGACTATGACCGTCACTTACAACGTCCATCGCATTATGGTGGTCAGTAATTAGAACCATGGTTTTAAGCATTTTATGAATAAACTTTTTGAAGTTTGCTAAGTCAGGGTTTTTATTGAAGCGTGTGCAAATTACTTTTATCGAACACAATTGAATTAGTATTCTGACATGGATTTAATGATTCTTTTGTGTCCATGAAAATGAATAATCATATCGAGGCAGGGTGGTGACACGCAAGTAGTTCCGAATTTTATTCTCGTTTGAATGTCTAACCAAACAATTTAATTGGTATTTTGACATGGCATTTAATCATTCTTTTGTGTCCATGAAAATTGATGAAATTGATTTACTTTTTAACTCAAAACAACCCAATTTTGTTTTCAGTACATTAATATGGATGTTAAAATGAATCTCCCACCAAGGACATTGAAAAATACAAATTGTAGTGAGATTTTCTTTTAATGCACTCAAATGATTTCACTTTTTATTATCGAACAAAATTTAGTGTCCTTGCAAAACAAAGTGAATAAGGAGATCAAAGGGATCCATATAGATATTGATTTTTGCATGACCAAAAAGTTGGGTTTCTAAACACTCTAGCTACTCATGCTTTGTAGATTTTTGACAAAAATCACCTAGACGATGTGAAAACCCATATGACCTTATTCAATTGGGGCCACCCTATTAGATAAATGCACAAAACCAACTTGATATGAGACATAATGTCTTGGGGAAAATTATTTTCCCGTTGAATCGCTCCAATGTCACCCAAATTTTGTTTAAATATCCCACTCAACATGCAATATGGAAACCCCCTTTGTTCATAGTTCCCATTTTTGAATGGTTAATTGGCTTTTGGGTTTATGATGCTTCTCCTTGCTATAGCTCTTAGTAAGATGAGGAAACCTTGATAATTTAAAGGCTTGTTATTGTCTTCATTAGAGCTCCCGAAAACAATTTCCTAAATTTTCATCCCACAACAAGAACCCACATTGTCCAGCTCTAGTTTAATTTATCAGGTCAATACTATGGATTTTCCTTGCCCAAGTTAATGATAAGGTAGTATTTGTTTACCATTGTCTTCAAAAGAATATCCATATACTTTGAACTTTTGTTTCTTTTGTAATGGAATGCACATAACACACAACCTCTATTGTAAAATTGCAAACCACCTTCCTTGCTTTCCAATAACACCTATCGCATGAGGAGCTTAAATATTTTAATTAAAATCTTGACAATATGTAAATGTGTCATAACTCAATGACAATTATTTTCAATATATTGAATTTTCTACAACCTCTTGTTACAGGCTCATCTCATTAAATCTTTGTCATTCATGCTGCTTTATTTGCATTATGCCTATCCGTTCGTTGCCTCATTTGCAAATCTTGGTATTGAGTCTCACTTAATTCATTTTGTCACCAGAGGTCTTCCTTGAAATGAAAAAACATAAATAGGGTCATTTCTAGGTTAAATGAGTTTCATATCCAATTGTGTGTGTTGTAAAAATTGGACCCTCCTCTTAGTTTAAAAGATTAGCCATATAGGGTACCTGAAAAGGAATGCACAATTAGTAAATTATTTGATGATTGCTAAGTCCTCTTCTATTAATTTTCTATTACATATCATGCTATCATCTGTAATACACCATCAATTTCTTTGTTGGTTTCCATTGAATACTCTTGCCAAAAGAGCTCATACTTTATTACCTATTATGAATTCGTTGTCTCTTGACAGGCGTGTTGTCTTCGCGTGAAGTGGTTTTCTGTGCTGCATTACTATTTTCTCGTCTCTGCCACTGGTTAAGCTATGCCTCTCCTTAATCTCCTCATCATGGTATGCCACAAAATGAGGAGTCACTTCTTGGGGAGTCGAGGACTGCTGCCGCCTGCTTTGTGAATCCTACACTGCCTCCTATTACTTTTCCCTCTTCTCCTAGGAATTTTCCTCCTCTTAGCCCTGCTCACAGACCAATTCCGCATAATGCGTTTTAGACCACTCAGTTCAAGTTTCAGAGCAATCTTAACAAGCCTGTAATCTCAACCAATATCACTATTCTCTTCACTGAAGAAGAATCTCCACCTCAAACTATGGTGCGCATGGTGTCTGAGCCTTCTCAGGGCGCTCTCAGAGAGGCTGGCAGTCGAAGTAGTGAGCAGTTTCTAGTAGAGGGAAGGCAGGAGAAAGGGAAGGGGGAGAGGCTTGAAAGGGGTGGTGCTCCCAACGTCACTCTACCTCCATGAGCCTTTTCCTCGAGGACCAGGGAAGGTAATTATAGTGATACTCATCCGTCGTCGAAGCACGTAGGCAGCGAAAATGTTGGAAGTGGTGATACATGGGTGGGTAACGCGTGCCTGGTTGTCACGCGCCCATGCCAGTGGCAGTCTTTCAACTTCTCTTGGCCAGGTGCGGCACCACCGAACACTTTCTTTTCACCAATACTTATGTTCGTGGACTATGCCTAACCACTTATTCCTACTTAGTTTGTATTTCCCAACCAAGTATTATATCTTTATCATTTATACCAATGAACACCCATACACCTTCATTATCAAAAGCAATTATAATTGTTGAACACAATTGCACAGTATAAAGGGAGGGGAAACTCCCTGAACAATGAGTCTGCCCAACAATATATTATACAATAGTTTACAAAGCTTTACAAGTATACTTGGAAACCCCAAGTTTCGTAGTTAGCCAAATTTACAATCCAAGGCAAAACTCGGTTGCCTAACTCGTCGGCAGGTCGCCGCATGACTCACTAATGCTTCGTTCACCTTATCGTACGATCGTGTTGTTTGCCCATATCGGGCGCACCTCAAGGTCGCCACACATGGGTGCCTTCAACCAAGACACACCTCCGTCCATAATCTCAACACTTCACCAAGTCACCGTGCGCACTTGCATGATGGGCGGGCGCTCACCCGAGTCACCAAGACACCTGTGCCAAGTCATCTCACAAACAGGGTGCTCCTCCATTTCATCGTCGGGCACCTTGGCATAAACCGGGTGCCACACCCGTGCACGCCTCAACCGTCCATCAAGTGCCACACACCCGTGCACACCCTCACCCAACCACCGAGTGCTCCTACCTGCACCTTCACCCACAATCGAGATAAAGTGAGTCAGCTCCGTGCAACTGTGTGCAAGAATGGGCGCATCCAAATCTGCGCCTTCCTTCTTAGTACTACGCACTAAACCTATGCCTTTCTCCCTTAGAGCGAAGATGTTTGAGTGTTGGATTGGTTGTTGGAATGAGCTCCACGCTCAACCAATATATATGCGTTGTAAGGGGAGGTTGTGGCTTGCCCAGCCGACCTCTCCCGCGCCCTTGCTCCATCGCAAGAGCCCCTAACATCCAGTGAGCCTCCATATGTGTTAACATATACTCTAAACCATATAAGCATTCTTTCCCACACCTTATTATACGCATACACCATCGCATACTTCAAGAGAGAGCTCGCACTTCAAGCTAGAGTGTTTAATGATCGCAGGTCCTTACATACTCCTCCACCTGAAATCGTTGTCATCCTCGACAAAATACCATCATGGTAGCCATCCACCAAGACCAATATCAATGTCCATCTCATCCTAGGTCCATGATGTCAACTCCTCCACATACTGCAAACATCCCTGCAACATATGTAGAACTACCATCTCCACCATGTGTGGTCCTCATCCTGTGAACTGCCCTCCTCATCTGCCTGATGTCAACATCTCTCTGGTACACTGCTAGCTCCCATGACTTGAACTAGTTGGGTGATCAGTCCAACTGTCACACTCAAATCATAAGAATGTCCCTCCTTATTCCTTCACCACTCTATCTCGGATTCTGCCACATCTCGGACTCACCAAGAATCTCACCATGCTCAGGTCCATGGAAACTCCATCCCATCTACAACATGTCATGATGCTTGATGCCAAGCCATCCCTAGACCATCTGTCATACCTGCTCAACCTATTTTAAGGACTCACTGCCATGAGAAGTTAACAATGAGCCCCATCTTCCTGTCCATCTAAGAAGATGTGGAGGGAGTAGAGCCTGAAGGCTCACCCTCACTAATCAACTCAATCGATCTGCTAGGATTTCTATCTCCATCCTCTATAGATTAGTGACCCGATCCTCCTCTCGGACATTCGGCCTCACATATGCCTCATCATCATCATCATCATCCTCGACTGCTTCTAGCCTTCTTGACAAATCCAAGATACTATCTGACAGAGTCCTGATGACCAATTACTGCTCAGTAAGCTTTGTCTCAACCATGGACAACCACTTACTCATATCTTCCATCCGCTTCTCGTCCTCCATTTGCATCACTGCCAACTTACAATTAGGCCTTGTCACTCCAATGGTAGGAAGACCAATGGGTACATCCTCCCTTCCATCCTATGTGTATAGCTTCTTCAAATGTGGTACAACCATAGAATCATATTTTTTCATGAATTCTATTCCCAGCACAACTTCATAGTAATCTATCCACACTATAGTGAAGTCGACCTTCCCTGTCCACTCACCAAGTGTTGTGTCCACCTTTACAGCTACACCAAGAACTTCAGTAGGACGAGAATTGACTGTCTTCTTTTGTGCCTTAACCGGTACAAATTTGAGCATAATTCTTGTCACAGTATCTTCTCCCCTGAAGTTGTGAGAGGCCCCACTATCCGCCATTGTGAGTACATCAGCATCTCCAACCTTCATCCAAACATACTCCAACTTATTCCTTTTGGGATCCCTCCGAGATATCACCTCTGTAGTAGCAGCAACCCGAGTATCTTCATCATCCCCATAGAAGCTTCTTCATTCTTCGCATTAGATTGTGCAATCGTATCCACTTTCGATCTAGAAGGGTAATTCTTCACTGTATGTGGTCTCGCACATATGCAACACTTCAAGGATTTCTTCGTTTTCAAATTATCATTTGATTTCGAAACATCCTCTTTCTTCTTATCTTTTGGCTTGTCAGACTTCTTCTTCCTATCATCAGAAGTCTCATCATAATGCTCGACCAACCTGTCCACAATAGCTAAAGCTTCTTCAAGTGTTCTAATCCTCTACCTCTTCACTTCATTGTGTACCCAATTCTTCAACCCAATAATGAATTTGAACACCTTGTCCCTCTCCGCCATGTCACGAAGTTCCAGAACCACACTTGCAAACTCCTGCTGATATGTCTGAAGGTTCCCTGTCTGCTTTATGAACTTTATCTTCATCCTTGCTTCCCACATTTCATCTTGAGGACTGAAATGGGTCTGCAAAGCTTTCCTCATCTCATCCCATGAAGTAATGACATCAGCACTACATCTGGCAATCTGATCCATCCGTCTTCACCACCACATCTTAGCACCCTTTGTCATGAGCTGAGCAGCTACCTTGACCTTTGTCTCATCATCAGATAGACCCAATCGTTCCAAGTATTTCTCCATGTCCCATAGAAAGTTTCCAAGAGTCTTTGCACTTCTTGTACCATTGAAAGATTATGGTTCCTTGAATTTTAGATGAGGCACTCCTCAACTTGAGTTATGCCTCATGGCCTTCCTCAACACTGTGATCTCATCTCTGGCTTTGTCAAGAGATTTCTTCAATTACACGATCTTTGCAAGACCCTAGTCCCTTGTTTCTTCAACCTCCTTGATCCTTACTTCAAGTTGTGTACACATAAGATCAGTGTACTCGTGTTGAGTCCAAAGTTCCTCGAGCTCTTCCTTAATCTTCGAATTGGCTTCTTGATCCTTCACAACCAAGTCCACCTTCTTAGTCCAGAAAGCTTCCGATTCCTTCATCCTTTCCAACACCTTTTCAAGGAAATCTATAGTAGTATCCTTTGCACCGTGACTAGACCCAGCCTGAGATTCAAGTGCCATTCCTAACAGCCTCCTTCTCCTTTTCAATCTAGTTTCAACCCTACAACAGCTTCACCAAGATGCCTGCAACCCAGATTTGGTTTCCTTGTGGAAAAATACCCCAAAAAACAAAAAAATCAGCTGAATTGGAGTTCAAATGAGAGAGATATTGCTGATTTAAAATCAGCTCTTTTTCTAAAAAATTTCGTGACAACGAGAAAGTGGAAATAGATTGGTTTTCTAGCCAAGAACTTGGATGCACTTGAGGTACAAGATGCATCTAAATCCTTGAGGAGCAAGGTAAAGGTTATATACTTGGTTGTTGAGAGGAAAAGTAAATTACCTCTCAACATGTAAAGCTAGAACAACTCTCGGACAATTATGGAGGAGCCACAATTGGTGTAGAAAATTTAGGAAGTTGTGGAGCAGCTATAATAGGGGATGCTAAGAGGAGATCAAGTAGAGACATCTACTCATGTAGAGACATCCACTATGGGGAAACTTCGAGTGAGGTGGGCTGAGGGATCACATGCAGTTACACCTCCAGGTAGGAGGTGGGCAGTGTGGAGTGGTCATTCCAAGGAATAGGGGCAAGATCGTTGAGGTACCCAACCTCCTGGATGAGACCTTGCTATGGGAGACCCAATGTGGAGTATTATGAGCTGACTTATTGGGTAGAGACAGATGCGAATTGAGTGGCAGAGGGAGCTACAGTGTAGGGAATCCCAAGATAGTGCAAAGCATGCAGTCTGTAGCAATGCGAGAGGCACAAGTGTGTTGCACAATGTAGGGTAGCACAGATAAGAGCGCAATGGTGTGAGATACATGGAGATGTTGCAGTAGCGCAGAGGTCAGAGAGGGAGCACTTGTCAGCAGTAGGTAAAGCTTCAGCGCCAAAGTATGTTTCTAGCCCGATAGAGTGGATAGCTGGGAGTTTTTTTGTTCCGACTGTTGCTCGAGCAATAGCACTTGGTAGATGTGTTGCATGTAGAACATTCTAGAGTTACAAGATTAGGTTTAAGAGGAAGCCTTTCTTGTTGAGAGGGAGTGTTGGGAAGTGTGCAACAAGAAATGCTAAATTTAGAAAGTTCTAAGAATAGAACTGCTAAAAATAGCAGTTCTAAAAATAGCAATTTGGCTAGTGAACATTTTGGCCACCTTGTGTGAGAGGTGAAACTACTAAAGATAAAATCTTCTAAAAATATCATTTCATGGTCCCTTCCTATTTATAGCAGTCCCTTGTCTATCTATAGGATGTAAATTCGAATTTGGTCTTACCAACAATTTTGAATATTAATTAATTAATTCCCCATGAGTTAACTAGTTATGGAAAAGAAAACTGAATTCTTTGTGAATACATGTAATTATTTCTCCACTAATAAGGGAATGTGTCGTTGATTTGCTCGAGTGATTGAGGAATTAAGAATGAGTTCTATATTGATAGGATCAGTTGACTTAGTTTAACTTGGTCAAGTTCATTTAGATTAATTTAACAAGTCGTTAAATTAATGAGATATAGTTTGTTGATGCTTGCATGCATGTGACAATTATTATTTTCAGGTAATTGTGTACTCACTTATGGATAACTGATGCATGTCAGTTTTGTCAGAGACCCCATTGAGATCAGAGAAGAGATAGTGTGCTATTAGTTGGATGAATATTTTTCCTATAAAGGAAGCTCATCCATGATGAAGATTTATCTCTTTCACGTTTGTGCAGTTAGATCAGAGGTTAGTGAGTGTGTGAAGAAGCCAATTCACACAGGTGGCAACAATAGACCCCAAGGAAATTGCACACGGAAACAGGAGGCTTGGATGGTAGAGCTAAGGCTTTGTGTAAGCCAGACTATATTTCCACTTGTATGATAATACACAGTTGGGGTTCTAGGCTTAGGATTTCCATGGGTAAATTCTTCTGTGTTATGTGTGATTGATTACTTCTTATGAATTATATGTGTTCTTATTGTTGTACCAAGCCTATGGGCCAAATATCATGGTAAGAAAAAGAAATATGATAAATAAATAAAAATAGATTAGATATCATTTTGGGATTCAACTGCATTGAGTAAGTCATTCATCTATAACCATTTCCATGAGAGGTTGTCATAAGTGAATGATTTAACACGGTTGAATCGCAAAATGATAGCTAATATAATGCACTGCGAAAACCCCCATACTTAAATAAAAATATAAATAAACCCGAGGTATGGTAAATAAATAAAACATCTTTTTATATTACTCCATGAACCTCTTTATACTTACTAACACTTAAAAAATAGGTTTTATTTAGGTGATGCCTATGGGCCAAATTATTATTAATACCATAAAAAAATATTATTAACCCTAGTATTTTAATTAAAAAGATTAATAATAATATATGTAAAATAATATCAATAATATAAATTAACTAAAATATATATTATAAATTTAATCTCTTGAGGTGCAAAGTTTTTTTTGAGTGCAAAACTTGAGGAAAGGTCTCTCTCGACTCCTGATATATCAAGAGTTAAAATGGATCTATGTTGATTAATAGTTATGAATATCTAAATCCATCTGATCTCAGATCTATGAAGCTCTAAGGGAGACCAAATATCTCTAAATACAAACCTTTACTCTAATTTTATCCTTAAAAAAAATTCACAACTTAAAAAATAAGTCTAAACTAATAATACTATAATACTATTCTTATTCTTATAACCATTAAATCCAATTTAAAAAATAAATAAACCCCATACTCAGATCATTTTTTTCGTGATAACTTACACATTAAAATGAATAGATAATAATATAATATTATTCTTATTCAATAAACAAACTCAATAATATAATATTATTCTTATTTAATAAACAAACTCATATTATTCTTATTTAATAAACAAACTCCTTTTCTAACCGTTAGATCTATTCTTATAACCATCCATTAAATCCAATTTGGAAAATAAATAAACCCCATACCATTTCTTTCATCATAATTATTCAATAAATAAACTCCTTTTTTAAGCATTAGATCTATTCTTATAACCATTAAATCGAATTTGGAAAATAAATAAACCCCATACTCCCACCATTTCTTTCATCACAACTTACACTTTAAAATGAATACAAGCAGGAAATTCACCGCAAATTATACTTTAATTTCAGTGTCCAAATTCTCACGGTTTGGACAGTGGTGGGTGTGTGAGAATATTGTGCCCTTGTCTCCTGGTTTTGCGGTGTGCAAGGATATCGTCGGCTTTAGCAGAATTTTTAATTATGTATCATATATATTTATAAATTTTCTTGAGTCTAAACATAAATTGGTGTGGTGAGGGATTATCTCGCATTATTGATATTAATTCTCTTTGAAAGGCCAGGGCAGAGAAATTATACACAAAATCTTCACAGGAAGTTTGGGAACTATGGCGGCACATTCATCATCTTCTTTAGACAATGCTTTAGATTTGTCAAACGATGGACCTTTAGAAGTCATGAGAGAAGCAGAAAGATCTTCTTTGATACAACTTATTAATTCCCAAAAGGATCCTGAGAGGGAGAACAGCGAAGAAGAAAGATCATCTTTCAGAAGAAATTCCCAAAAACAAGAGATTGAGGTCATCATTAAAGTAGCAAGCGACCATCAAAGCAAGAGCACGGAAGTAGAAAGATCATCTTACCAGAAAGAGAAGGGTAAGGCAATAATGAGAGGATTAGGTGATTTCAATGAATTGGTTTGTGGAAGAGTTGGGACTTCAGAGAATTTAGAAGCAGAGACACAAGTAGTCGAAACATCTTTCCTATGTGATTGCTGCTATTGGGAATATCAATATGAAAATATGGTATAGTGTAGAGATGGGCATCTTTTTTGTTTTAAATGTATAAGGAGGTAGGTTGATGAAATCATTTTTGGAGTTCTGAGAGCACATGCAAATGGCTCTCTATCCTGCATGGATATTTGTCCCTGCAAACAGTCAATTCTTTTGCCAGAGATTAGGAAAGTTATCCCAAATGATGTTCTTGAAAAATATGAATATCGTGTGGCCCAAGCTATAGTTGAAGAAGCCCGCATTGAAAATTTGGTTTATTGCCCATTTTGTAACATTCCATATGAAATAGACAAGTGTGTACAAGTCCTCGATTGTCCAAACCCAAAATGTCTAAAGTCTTCATGTATCCAATGCAAGAAGGTGAGTCACTTACCACTACGTTGTGAAGAGGTTGATAAAAAATCAGCTGAAAGGGCACTTCGTAGGAAAGTTGAAGAGAGGATGGCGAATGCTATGATAAAAAATGTAATAATTGCGAGGTGGAGCTAATAAAAGAGTACAGATGCAATATCTTGACGTGTAGGTGTGGAAACACAATGTGTTACATTTGCAGAAAGACAATTTCGGGATTTGACTTGTCTCATTTTTGTATGTGTATGACAGTGCCAGATAGTAGAGAAGAAGAGAAATTTTGTCCAAGATCTAACAAGTGTTCCCATTTTTATGAGCCAGGAGACGATGAGGCTCTGGTTGCTAAGGAGGAAGCTTTGAAGGAGTTGGTAGACAAGAATCCTGAGTTGCTTGATTCGGCAATTGGACCTCCCTTGATAACTCAAATTCAACAATCCAGAATTAGACATCCACCAGAATTCAATGCACACGGTGATCAACTAGCAAATATCCATGCACCTCCACCTCTAGCTCCCGCGCAATTCCACAGAGATCGTAATCAGCTTGCAAGAATTCCTCTAAATCCAATGTTACCTCCCCAGGATTTTTTCAGATTTGGTAATGGTGGTCAGTTTTCAAACATGGTTGTACCTGAATCTTTACCTCCACTACTTTTCTTCAGAAATGGTAATGTTGGTCAGCTTGAAAACATGGGTGTGCCTACACCGTTACCTCCACAACATTCTTTCATATATGGTAACGTTGGTCAGTTTTCAAACATGGTTGTACCTGCACCGTCAACTCCATATCTAAAGTCACCTCCTCAAGAATTCTTCAGATATGGTAGTTGTGGTCAGCCTGCAAACATAGCTGTACTCCCACCCTTACCTCCACTGCATTTTGTCAGATATGGTAATGGTGGTTAGTGTGCAATCATGGCTGTAGCTGCAACATTACCTCCATAACATTTAGTCAGATATGGTAATGGTGGTCAGCCTGCAAACATGGCTGCACTTGCACCGTTACCTCCAGAGGATTTCGTCAGATATGGTAATGGAGATCGAGTAGAGACATCTACTCATGCGGAGACATCCACTATGGGGAAACTTCGAGTGAGGTGGGCTGAGGGATCACATGCAGCTACACCTCCAGGTAGGAGGTGGGCAGTGTGGAGTGGTCATTCCAAGGAATAGGGGAAAGATCGTTGAGGTACCCAACCTCCTGGATGAGACCTTGCTATGGGAGCCCCGATGTGGAGTATTATGAGGTGACATATTGGGTAGAGACAGATGCGAATTGAGTGGCAAAGAGAGCTACAGTGTAGGGAATCCCAAGACAATGCAAAGCATGTAGTCTGTAGCAATGCGAGAGGCACAAGTGTGTTGCACAATGTAGGGTAGCACAGAGAAGAGTGCAATGGTGTGAGATACATGGCGATGTTGCAGTAGCGCAGAGGTCAGAGAGGGAGCACTTGTCAGCAGCAGGTAAAGCTTCAGCACCAAAGTATGTTTCTAGCCCGACAGAGTGGATAGCTAGCGGTTTTTTTGTTCCGAGTGTTGCTCGAGCAATAGCACTTGGTAGATGTGTTGCATGCAGAACATTCCAGAGTTACAAGATCGGATTTAAGAGGAAGCCTTTCTTATTGAGAGGGAGTGTTGGAAAGTGTGCAACAAGAAATGCTAAATTTAGAAAGTTCTAAGAATAGAACTACTAAAAATAGCAGTTCTAAAAATAGCAATTTGGCTAGTGAACATTTTGGCCACCTTGGGTGAGAGGTGAAACTACTAAAGATAACATCTTCTAAAAATAGCATTTCATGGTCCCTTCCTATTTATAGCAGTCCCTTGTCTATCTATAGGATGTAAATTCGACTTTGGTCTTACTAACAATTTTGAATATTAATTAATTAATTCTCCATGAGTTAATTAGTTATGGAAAAGAAAACTGAATTCTTTGTGAATACATGTAATTATTTCTCCACTAATTAGGGGATGTTTCGTTGATTTGCTCGATTGGTTGAGGAATTAAGAATGAGTTCTATAGTGAGAGGATCAATTGACTTAGTTTAACTTGTTCAAGTTCAGTTAGATTAATTTAACAAGTCATTAAATTAATGAGATATAGTTTGTTGATGCTTGCATGCATGTGACAATTATTATTTTCAGATAATTGTGTAATCACTTATGGATAATTGATGCATGTCAGTTCTGTCAGAGACTCAATTGAGATTAGAGAAGAGATAGTGTGCTATTAGTTGGATGAATATTTTTCCTATAAAGGAAGCTCATCGATGATGAAGATTTATCTCTTTCACATTTGTGCAGTTAGATCAGAGGTTAGTGATTGTGTGAAGAGGCCAATTCACACAGGTGGCAACAATAGACCCCAAGGAAACTGCACAAGGAAACATGAGGCTTGGATTGTAGAGCTAAGGCTTTGTGTAAGCTGGACTATATTTCCACTTGTATGATAATACAAAGTTGGGGTTCTAGGCTTAGGGTTTCCACGGGTAAATTCTTCTGTGTTATGTGTGATTGATTTCTTCTTATCAATTATATGTGTTCTTATTGAAGTACCAAGCCTATGGGCCAAATATCATGGTAGGAAAAAGAAATATGATAAATAAATAAAAATAGATTAGATATCATTTTGGTATTCAACTGCATTGATTAATTCATTCATCTATAACCATTTCCATGAGAGGTAGTCATAAGTGAATGACTTAACACGGTTGAATCGCAAAATGATATCTAATATAATGCACTGCGAAAACCCCCATACTTAAATAAAAATATAAATAAACCCGAGGTATGGTAAATAAATAAAACATCCTTTTATATTACTCCATGAACCTCTTTATACTTACTAACACTCAAAAAATAGGTTTTATTTAGGTGATGTCTATGGGCCAAATCACTATTAATACCGTAAAAAAATATTATTAACCCTAGTATTATAATTAAAAGATTAATAATAATAATATTGTTAAAATAATATTAATATTATTAAATAACATAATATTAATATATTAAATTTAATCTCTTGAGGTGCAAAGTTTTTTTTGAGTGCAAAACTTGAGGAAAACTCTCTCTCGACTCTTGATATATCGAGAGTTAAAATGGATCTATGTTGATTAATAGTTATCAATATCTAAATCCATCTGATCTCAGATCTATGAAGCTCTAAGGGAGACCAAATATCTCTAAATACAAACCTTTCCTATAATTTTATCCTTAAAAAAAATTCACAACTTAAAAAATAAGACTAAACTAATAATACTATAATATTATTCTTATTCAATAAACAAATTCTTTTTTTAACCCTTAGATATATTCTTATAACCATTAAATCCAATTTAAAAAATAAATAAACCCCATACTCAGATCATTTTTTTTTTGTGATAACTTACACAATAAAATGAATAGATAATAATAATAATAATTATTATTCTTATTCAATAAACAAACTCAATAATATAATATTATTCTTATATAATAAACCAACTCATAATATTCTTATTTAATAAACAAACTCCTTTTCTAACCATTAGATCCATTCTTATAACCATTAAATCGAATTTGGAAAATAAATAAACCCCATACCATTTCTTTCGTCATAATTATTCAATAAATAAACTCCTTTTTTAAGCATTAGATCTATTCTTATAACCATTAAATCGAATTTGGAAAATAAATAAACCCCATACCACCATTTCTTTCATCACAACTTACACTTTAAAATGAATACAAGCAGGAAATTCACCGCAAATTATACTTTAATTTCAGTGTCCAAATTCTCATGGTTTGGACAGTGGTGGGTGTGCGAGAATATTGTGCCCTTGTCTCCTGGTTTTGGGGTGTGCAAGGATATCGTCGGCTTTAGCAGAATTTTTAATTATGTATCGTATATATTTATAAATTGTCTTGAGTCTAAACATAGATTGGTGTGGTGAGGGATTATCTCGCGTTATTGATATTAATTCTCTTTGAAAGGCCAGGGCAGAGAAATTATACACAAAATCTTCATAGGAAGTTTGGGAACTATGGCGGCACGTTCATCATCTTCTTCAGACAATGCTTTGGATTTGTCAAACGATGGACTTTCAGAAGTCATGAGAGAAGCAGAAAGATCTTCTTTGATACAACTTAGTAATTCCCAAAAGGATCCTGAGAGGGAGAGCAGCGAAGAAGAAAGATCATCTTTCAGAAGAAATTCCCAAAAACAGGAGATTGAGGCCATCATTAAAGTAGCAAGCGACCATCAAAGCAAGAGCACTGAAGTAGAAAGATTATCTTACCAGAAAGAGAAGGGTAAGGCAATAACGAGAGGATTAGGTGATTTCAATGAATTGGTTCGTGGAAGAGTTGGGAATTCAGAGAATTTAGAAGCAGAGACACAAGTAGTCGAAACGTCTTTCCTATGTGATTGTTGTTGTTGGGAATATCAATATGAAAATATGGTACAGTGTAGAGATGGGCATCTTTTTTGTTTTAAATGTATAAGGAGGCAGGTTGATGAAATCATTTTTGGAGTTCTGAGAGCACATGCAAATGGCTCTCTATCCTGCATGGATATTTGTCCCTGCAAACAGTCAATTCTTTTGCCAGAGATTAGGAAAGTTATCCCAAATGATGTTCTTGAGAAATATGAATATCGTGTGGCCCAAGCTGTAGTTGAAGAAGCCCGCATTGAAAATTTGGTTTATTGCCCATTTTGTAACATTCCATATGAAATAGACAAGTGTGTACAAGTCCTGGACTGTCCAAACCCAAAATGTCTAAAGTCTTCATGTATCCAATGCAAGAAGGTGAGTCACTTACCACTACGCTGTGAAGAGGTTGATAAAAAATCCGCTGAAACGACAATTCGTAGGAAAGTTGAAGAGAGGATGGCGAATGCTGTGATAAGAAAATGTAATAATTGCGAGGTGGAGTTAATAAAAGTGTACGGATGCAATAGCTTGACGTGTAGGTGTGGAAACATAATGTGTTACCTTTGCAGAAAGACACTTTCGAACGTTGACTCTTCTCATTTTTGTATCTGTATAAGACTACCAGATAGTAGAGAAGGGAAATTTTGTCCAAGATGCAACAAGTGTTCCCAATGTTATGAGCCAGGAGATGATGAGGCTCTGGCTGCTAAGGTGGAAGCATTGAAGGAGTTGGTAGACAAGAATCCTGAGTTGCTTGATTTGGCAATTGGACCTCCCCTGAAATCTGAAACACAAGAACGTCTCACAACATGTTTTCTTCGATCCAGAATTAGACATCCACCTGAATTCAATGCACACGGTGATCAACTCGCAAGTATGCACGCACCTCCACTGCTAGCTCCCCCACAATTCCTTAGAGATCGTGATCGGTTTGCAAGAATGCCTCTAAATCCAACGTTACCTCCCAAGGATTTCTTAAGATTTGGTAATGGTGGTCAGTTTTCAAACACGACTGTACCTGAATCGTTACCTCCACTGCTTTTCGTCAGAAATTGTAATGTTGGTCAGCTTGAAAACATGGGTGTGCCTGCACCATTACCTCCACAGCATTTCTTCAGATATGGTAACGGTGGTCAGTTTTCAAACATGGCTATACCTGCATCGTCAACTCCATATCTAACGTTACCTCCCCAAGAATTCTTCAGATACAGTAATTGTGGTCAGCCTGCAAACATAGCTGTACGCCCACCATTACCTCCACCGCATTTCGTCAGATATGGTAATGGTGGTCAGCGTGCAAACATGGCTGCACCGTTACCTCCACAGCATTTCATCAGATATGTTAATGGTGCTCAGCCTACAAACATGACTGCACCTGCACCGTTACCTCCACAGCATTTTGTTAGATATGGTAATGGTGGTCAGCTAGCAAACATGGTTGCGCCTGACCTAGGTGCACTATTACCTCGACAGCATTTCTTTAGATATGTTAATGGTGGTCACCCTGCAAACATGGTTGTACCTGCACCATTATCTCAAGAACATTTCTTCAGATATGGTAATGGTGGTCGGTATGCGAACAGGAATTTACCGGAGCAGCAAGATTATGGCTGTCGCTTACAACGTCAATCGCATTACGGTGGTCAGTAATTAGAAGTAGGGTTTTAAGCATTTTATGAATAAAGTTTTTGAAGTTTCCTAACTCGTGGTTTTTATTGGAAGCGTGTACAAATTACTCTTATCCCTACAACATATATTCTTGTTTGAATGGCTAACAACACAATTGAATTGGTATTATGACATGCATTTAATGATTCTGTTGTGCCTATGAAAATGAATAATCATATCGAGGGAGGAATTACTATTCTGACATGGAATTTAATGATTCTTTTGTGTCCATGAGAATGAATAATCATATCGAGGCAGTGTGTTGACACGTAAGTAGTTCCCAATTGTATTATTGTGTGAATGACTAACACAATTGAATTAGTATTGATTCTTTTGTCTCCGTGAAAATGAATAATCATATCAAGGCAAGGTGGTTACACCTAAGTAGTTCCTAAATGGTAATAGAATAATAGGTTAAAAGGTTGATATTTGACATGCATATGAAATGATATTTTAAGTTTCGCTAGACTAAAAATGGTTTATGACACTATTAGTTTCTCTGTTTTTTGGTCATTGCAATTCAATTTTTTTAGGATTCAAATTGATGATGAGGTGACCCAACTTTGAAACAATCCGCTAGCTAAAAAGACAATGCCAAGAAACTGATGCTAACTATTCCAAAATGAAATGTTTTTCCCACTTGCAAAATGTACAGGCCATTTATTTCCAAGCTTCTTTAGTCCTTTTCCACTGTGTTTCACACCTAAGTTCAGCTTTTTAGTGTAATGATTTTACATTTTTTTCATGTTTAAATTGCTAAATCTTTGGTTGTGAGCTACAAAAGTTTATAAGATGGTAGAGAGATGCTTATCAAAGTAGGTGTTATGTACAAATTTATGTAATATTGATTAATTTTGATCAAAAAAATGTACAAAAGTATTTATTTTTATATGCCCTTGGAGTATTGCTAAATGAGATTACTAGAATAAAATAATATTTTTCTTTTTATTTATATATAATGGAATCACAATCTATATCAGTAAAGAATGAATATTTGATGAGAGTGTCTTAATTGGGTCATAGATTGTTGCAAGAATTTTTTCTTTACTAATGTGTAATTTAGCTTTGTATGACATAAACTATTGCCAATAAGTAAATTGAAGATGAAATTGCTTTACTTTTTAACTCAAAACAACCCAATTTTGTTTTCAATACATTAATATGCGTGTTAAAATGAATCTCACACCAAGGACATTAAAAGATATGGATTCTAGTTAACTTTCTTTTGATGCACTCAAATGATTTCACTTTTTATTATCCAACAAAATTTAGTGTCCTTGCAAAACAAAGTGAATACGGACATCAAAGGGATCCATCTAGATATTCATTTTTGCATCTGTACTAATGTTTAAATAGATCCCTTTCATGTCCTTCGAGTTTCATTAATAAAAATAGCGAATAATTTTTAGGGTTTATGAGGAAAATATTTCCACTATTGATTATTGTCTTAATAGTCTCATTAATTTGTAAATATGCAAATAAAAGAAAACAAAGAAAACCCTATAGTAAACTATTATATTACAAAAACTGAAATGAATCATGATAAAGTAAGCTAACAACCTTTTTTGTAATGCTAAAGAAAACCATGGTTTAACATATTTATTATAATGATTGAAAAATAGTTTAAAAGAACCAAAATAGTGTTCAAAATGAACTTGTAAGAAATATATTATTTCAATAATTAGTATAAAGCTAATATATGAGCATGAACACAAAATTGCGGGTTCTAAACACTCTATTTACTCGTGCTTTGCAGATTTTTGACAAAAATTAGCTAGAGGACGCAAAAACTCTTTTTTTTTGCTTGAGCAAGAGTCGTGCCTTTTTTTCCATTAAGTCAAACATAATTACAATGGGCTAAAACCCCATGCCAACCCGTTGTCTAATCACTCAAGAAACTTTTCCTCCCAAAACTTAAGTAAAGACCTATAATGTAGAAAACAAACATTACAAAATGTAGCAAAAAGACAACCCTCAGACCCCACTGAGCCCTCACTTAATCCAAAGTGTTGATATGACTAGAGAAAAATTGACGGTGGAGAATAATATCACAACCCGAACTTGATAGAAATTTAAAGTGCCATGAGCGTGGTTTCCTGGACTATCCCTCATCCATGTGGCAAGCCACGAAAGGTTTTCTGCCCAACGAACTAGACCACCATCTCCGAGAAAGCTGTACGATTGCACCACAACCGCCCAAGAGGTGGTTTTGCAACTTTTCCATGCAAAGGAAGGGAAGTGATGCCACAAGAATGTTTCATGATCTCATTCCTGCTACTAATATTGTATCCCCAATACCAATCTTCAGGGCTATTTGGCGGACTAGTGATTAAAGCTGTCGATTCCTCCTCTGATGTGTTATCTTCCATTGATCTGTCAGACCAACCATAAGTATTCTGCAAAAATCTGTTCATTGCATCATGGCTTCCTTAGTTCCATGCTAATGCACTCTTATGTCGTCTTCCACCTCGGAGTGGCAAAGAGCTTTTAGCTAGCTTTGTGGCATTTCTAGCTATGTCATAGAATTACTTCTATCCTTACAAATGAGGCCATGATTGGCAAGGATATCCTTGAGTTTGTTGGCTTCTTTATGTACCTGGGTGAATGTGAGTGTGCGAAGTTCTTGAAGATGGATTTGAATTTTTTGGAGCACCCTTATTAACGGCCAATGATTTGTTACTTTTTCAGGTCCTATGCCATGACTAAGTTTTTTGGCTACATTGATGACTAACTCTGAATCAACTCCAATTATGACCTTGTGGCAATTATCCTACTTCAAAAATTCTAAGCATTTCTCCAAAGCCATTAGTTCCACCATGTTGTTGGTAGCTCTTCCTAAATGACACTGGAAGAGGAAGATGATGTTTCCTGATTCATGGCCAGGGTTATTTTTTGATGCTCCATCAATGTTAAACTTTAAAAACCCTTTCTTTGGGGGGGATGGCTAACTCTGAATCAGCTTCAATTATGACCTTGTGGCAATTGTCTTACTTCAAAAATTCTAAGCATTGCTCCAAAGCCATTAGTTCCACCATGTTGTTGGTAGATCGTCCTAAATGACAGTGGAAGAGGAAGATGATGTTTCCTGATTCATCCCTTAGATCTCCTCCAAAACCAACTATTCTAAGGTTATTTTTTGACGCTCCATCAATGTTAAACTTTAAAAACCCTTTCGGTGGGGGGGTCCAGAAATCCTCAATCAGTTCCCTTAAGATGATTTTCCTGTTTGAACATTGAGGAGTAAGCCCTTTCATGTCTAACTGTCTAAGAATATTCAACTTCGTTTCTAATGGAGGATTTTTGGGGAGATCCCTAACTATTGTGCCAATTGTTTCTTTTAGTTATTTCGAGATTTGCTCCAACAGGTGGAGAGAGGACTTCTTTTCTTCTTTGAAAATTATGTTATTTCTTTCTTTCCAAACATTCCATATTGTAAAACTTGGCAAGAGAGCCTAGGCTAAGTTAAGAACCTCTAGAGGATGCAAAAACTCATCTCTTTGATGTTTTTGAATTGAATGGCTAAAGTAGATCAGTAAGTACCAAAGATTTAAAAAAAAAGCAAATATCCAAAGGCTAAGATAGAAGCTAAAGAATCTACTTCCAAACTTTTTCTTCCCTTATTCAAGGAACTATAGACAAGATTGCTTTGGTTCTTGAGAAACACAATGTTTCTTCCACCTTCAAACCCTTGAACGCAATCTAAAGCTCCCTAGGATCAGTCAAAGACCTAGTGAATCTAAAAGATATGAAAGGTATGTATTTGATCCCATGTTTTTATGGGACTCCCTACATTGGGGAAACTGGTCATTCCATCAATCAAAGAATTCCCAGGTCTCATTTTAGTTTTGTAGTAACATTCTCGTAGGTCAAGGAGCTCCAACCAACCGCATAATTATGGCCTAATAATAGCCCCAAAAGAAGGTGTGGGTTTCATCCACTACGGTTTGAAGAAAGTGATATTTATTTTAGTAAGAGTTTTCTACATCTTATCCTATCCATGAGTTGTAAGGTGTTAATCCCATCGTTGTTTCTATTTTCCCACCATTTTTCCCATGTTTATTTTGACTTTGCATGCACAAAGGATGAAATTGTATTCAACTAGTATGAAATTGTATTCATTCTTTTGTGTTTTATTTTCCTTCCATGCTTTTAATGGGTAGTCACCTAAAATTTGATTCCCATATGACCTTATTCAATTGGGGCCACCTACTAGATAAATGCACAAACCCAACTTGATATGAGACATAATGTCTTGGGGAAACTTGTTTTCCTTTTGAATCGCCCCATTGAAACCCAAATTTTGTTTAAATATCCCTCCCAACATGCAATATGGAAGCCCCCTTTATGGAAGCCCCCTTTGTTCATAGTTCCCATTATTGAAGGTATAAATGGTTTTTTGGTTTATGAAGTTTCTCCTTGCTATAGGTATTAGTAATATGAGAAAACCTTGATAATGTAAAGGCTTGTTACTATCTTCATTAGAGCTCCAGAAAACAATTGGCTAAATTTTCATCTTACAACAAAAACCCACACTGTCTAGCTCTAGTTTAATTTATCAGGTCAATACTATTGATTTTCCTTACCCAAGTTAATGATAATGTAGTATTTTTTTACCATTGTCTTCAAAAGAATGTCCATATACTTTGAAAATTTTTTATTTTGTAATGGAATACACATAATACACGAGCTCTATTGTAAAATTGCAAGCCACCTTCCTTGCTTTCCAATAATACCTATCACATGAGCAGCTTCAATATTTTAATAAGAATGTCGACAATATCCAAATGTGCCATAGCTCAATGACAATTATTTGCAATATATTGAATTTTCCACAACCTCTTGTTACAAGCTCATCTCATTAAATCTTTGTCATTCATGCTGCTTTATTTGCATTATGTCTAGCCTTCATTGCCCCATTTGCAAATCTTGGTATTGAGTCTCACGTAATTCATTTTGTCACCAAATGTTTTCTTTGAAGTGAAAAAACATAAAGGGGGTCATTTCTAGGTTAAATGAGTTTCATATCCAATCATGTATGTTGTAAACATTGGACCCTCCTCTTAGTTTAAAAGATTAGCCATATAGGGTACTTGAAAAGGAACTCACAATTAGTAAATTATTTGGTGAATGGTGAGTCCTCTTATATTAATTTTCTATTACATATCATTTTATCATCTATAATACACCATTAATTTTTTTGTTGGTTTCCATTGAATACTCTTGCCAAAAGAGCTCATACTTTATTACCTATTACGAATGCGTTGTCTCTTCACACTTAGAAAAGAATGCATATTCCTAAGTAGGATGTTCTTGATTCAACATTGAAATTATATAAAGAAAAAGTCTCATACCTTCACCATATTAACACTTATAGTACTTCAATGCTCTTATATTGTACTACCATGTGATGTTGACACCTAATCTAAAAGGATTGGGTATATTGTTAATATTATAAATAGTTTATTATTGTAGTTATGAATTGGAAAAAAATGAAACAGATTTTGGAATTTGAATCCTAAGAGTCTCTCCACTCATGTATATATTCATACATTGGCTAATGCAATTATAAATGTTGCATTGTAGAGTTACTCACCTTACATGACATGGTATTAGAGCAGAAGCCCAAAACTAGTCTCTTTCAATCATGACTCCTATTTTCTCTGCCATATTTTTTCATGTGTCCCTATTTTCTTTTCAAGGTCACCCACAGTTATGTTGGTCATTTGTGTAGGAAGTTGCATTGGTGTCCAGTATAGAACTTGCATTAAGCATTTAAGTCTCGTGGAAACTCCATGTAATGATTTTTTTCTCCCTCTTCAAATTCCTTAGTCCGTTATACATTGGAATGGCTAATTGTTTTAGTCATATTCTGCATTGAAGAATTAAAGTGAGAGATAGTGCATAGGAAACCATGTGATCTTCTACGATGCATTGAAAAATTAAAATTGTGCATTGAATTATGTGTTAATTGTGATTATCAATTATGTTTTTCGTTGGCCAAGTATCATGGTGGTCATTTGTTGAATAATTCTATAAATTAATTAGATATTAAGGTGTGTTGAATCATATAAAATACATATATGTATCATATTCGATGTGTTTAAATTCATATATATGGTTTGAATGGGCGATGACATAAGTTGGATTATTTACATATATAAAAGGCATACCAGTTTTATTATAGAGATATTTTAGATTTTTGTGACTATTTAGGGTGTAATTTAGGCTTTTTATGATGCATTCACTCATTTTCATAGTGGGAGTAGTTCTCACTATAAAAGAGAACTACTGTGAGTAGTTGAGGAATATAAAAAATACCTTGATTTTTAATGAGTTGTGGAAAGGAGTTAGTGATGGAGAAGGAGGCAATCCTCCTCAAAAACCCACTTCTGACAATATGCTTAATTACAAGATCACTTAATGAATATGTGAGTCCTTATATTATACCATTCAAAAATTATTTTGAGTCCTTAATTAGCTGAAGGATTTATATGACTCACAATTTGAGCTTGAAATTATTCAATTAATTATCAAATTATTTAATTTAGAATTGAAGGACGATGACCCCCTTTCTTTAGCCTTTGAGATCAGAGCCATTATGCATTATATATAAGCCATCAGTGTTAACATGGATTCCCCTCTCAGAGGTTTTGTCAAGGCATTATATACCACTTATTCCTATTATCTTGAGTCATTACAAGATAACACTAGTAGAAAAGAATTTCTCAATCTCCTCAAGAAGTTGTGTGCTTTGTAAAAAAGGGTAACAATCAAGGATATGATTCTTATAGAGAAAGGGGTGGCTGAAGAAGTTAAGGAAGGAAGAATAAAAACATTGTCTTCATTACATATGATGTAATAGAAATGGACATGATGCTTATGCATCTAAAATCTCATGGGACAAGATTATATAAGAAAGGGATGAGGAGAAAGGAAAATCATTATGTTGTGGCACATTGAAACATTGGAGTAACTAGAGACTTATTTAATACTTCACTTGATTCATGGAAAGATGCATGGTTGGTTGATTCATGAGAAACTTTGCATATGACTTTTAGAAGAGATTTGTTTCAAGAATTCACTCACAATGTTGATGGAGTGATCTACTTTACAAATAATTAGAAACTCAAGCCATCACTAGTACAAAATGGCTAATTAGTCACTAAGCAAATTGTTATCACTCAGGTTGTCCCTAAGCTCCTGAAGGGATACGGCCGAGGTAACCACAAACCAATCTTTGGATTGCAGGTTCTAGCCCACCTGCAATTAGAGAGGGCTCTCTCTTACTGATTTAGGTTTGTTGATGATGATTTTAGGCTAGCTATTGGGTTCAGTGGGTTTTCTTTAAGTTTGGATGGAGTTTGAATGGAAGGAAGTTGCATTCAAGCAGAGAGGCAAAGGATAGTGTGATAAGTTTCAAACCATTGGGCATGGAGTCACGGATTAAGGCTTGTTGTTGCGTCTTCTTGGACACAAGAGGATTATAGAGCAGGATAGCTACACATGAAACAATACCAATTGCTGAAAAGATGGGATGAAAGTCAGAGATGAAAGGAAATTAAGAATCTTTCATCAGCTAATAGAGAAGGAAAGTGAATGAATGGTTATCTAGCAGCAGTTAAGAATTCCTAAACTAACATTCATATGTGAAAGAAATAGTGTAAACATGATCATTTAAGTATGCATATTCATAACTATTCTTGATGAAAACATGTAGAAATCACAGAAATTGAGCATAGGGTGCTGCGAAGCAAATCCTAAACTATTCTTCCTTTCTGTAATTTTAGATGGTGGAACATAGATGATAAAACAAACATAAAAAACTAAACAGAGTTAAGGAACACTTATTGAACCATCTAGAAGCACAGGAATTCCACAATCACTCTTCAGCCAATTAAACACAGTGCACAGTTCATTCTCCGAAATCTCAAGCAATCTTTGATTATAGAAATTATCGCATATACAGTGCGAGTCTCTGCTCGAGTATAAAATCAAACCAACAAAGACCAACCCACATTACATTTTTCAGGGTGGTATATATAGGTAAAATATCTAAAAGTATTTATTACAACCGACCTAAATAGGTCTGGGGGAAAAAGATTTCTAAAACCTAACTTATGCTGGAATTAAATGCAAGTAAGTCTTCTTTGGGCTGTGCCAGAGGCAGCTGGATCAAAAGTGAGTTGATGTGGTGTCCTCCGTGACTTGGTGCAGTGTTCCTGTAATAACTATGTATTGAGTTCTGGTCCATTGATCTTCTGTGAGTTTTAATGTGCAGTCATTTGTGCTGGTGAGCTTTGAATGGTTCCTTAACTCCTTCTTGACTTTCAAGGTTTTCTTTTAATGCTTCATTCACCTCGAGCCCTGAGAAGATCTCCACTAATACACTTCACCGCAACGCAGATACTCTCTGCCGCTTCCTCATACTCTTTGAGATGGTTTTTGGCTCCATATTTGCTCTGATATTCTCTAATCTCTGAACAGGGTCTCTCTATGTATTCTTATACGTTCAAATTTGTAAAATCAGGCCTTTTCTGCCTTTTTCGGTGTAAAAATGGCTGAGGAATCAAAAGACTCCCTAAAGATTCCCCAATATGGCCCATTTCCCGTAGCGATGCATGCCTTTTTTAGTTGTTGATGTCAACGGTACGGCGGATGATGTCAACATGACGTCAGCAGTGGGAACCCCTTGTACGGATGTGACGTCAGCATGATGACGTGGTAGTACGGTAGGGTGACGTAGCAAGGACACGGTGGCAGGGTGAAGGCAGGTGATGGGTGAGTTGGAGGCAATGTGGCAGGGTGACGCGGCATCCACGTTACACAAGGAGAGGGCAGTTTTTGGCTTGCATCGGACCGCATTTGGTATAGATGTGGTATTTGTCAGGGGCGGCCTGATGCAATGGGATGCTGCCAGCTATCCCGGTGTACGTCGGTAAAACGTCGGACATCGGGTGCTAAGTAACCATCACAAGAGGGCGCCCAATATGCATAAGGGTCGTCGGATCTGGAAGGGTTGATCTGATGGTGGACGGGAGGAGAAGATGCACGGGTTTTAATGAAACAGTGCGCGCGATAAAGTTTAATTTTTGCAGCCGCGGGTGGGTTTTGGACTTAGGTTAAAGACTAATTTGTTTCAACGCGTTTGGTTACTTATTAATCAAATATTAATAAATCGCAAAAATGCAATGCGCAGGGTGCGGTATGGTTTAGTGAGGGTTTTTAGTGTTTTTGAAGGGGTCCAAACACCTTGGAGGGGAAACTTATGCAGGGATAGGGTTCTTACTAAGATCCAGGTGAACTTAGTAATTCCCAAGGGGATATTTATGGTTATGTTTCAACTAGAGGGAGGTGATATTTACATAGGGAAATTATTAACATAGTTTTAGTAGGGGGAAGGGAAATACATAGGGATTTACATTATAATGTCACGAGTTAATATGAAAATGACAAGAAAGCGCTAAGTCTCAGATAACTTAGGCTTTAAAGGGGAGATAGAACTTTGTAGAGAAAATATGGACCCTCCTTGAGTAAAGAAAATCTTTACCAAGGCAAATGATATGGAACATGATGAAACTAAGAGATATCAAGCAGATCTTGACCTCTTTAGGGGAATTTAGTAAATGATTTAGGGAAGAGGAAGAAGGGGAAGTTAGTCATGCCTCGCTTGAAGTCATTCATATGGTTTCTTGCCTTGCCATACTGATTTGAATAGATATAACATTTGAAAACACAAAACTGATCACAATCATTGATTCTGCAACCACAAAACTACCTACCGAGCCTACTTACCTAACATTTTTTCTTCTTTTAGTTTGGGTGCACTTAGACTTGCAGACCCAACTTTTCAACTTTTTCTTTTTCTGTCCTCCTATCTAGAAACTACCCTTATTTCTTCCAAGGGCCCAGATTAAGCAGTTGGGCTCCTTTGATTCTCTACCTATCTAAGAATCTGCCAGGATTGAGCTGTTTGGACAGATTATTCATTCTCTATATTCTAAAACAGGAAATTGAAACCTAGGGAGACCAAGATTAAGCTATTTGGACCTCCCTTTAGCTGAAAATTCTAAAAAAATGGAATAACTCTTCAAAATTGGAATGCAGCAAATGAACTTTGACTAGCACACTTTCATGGCCTCTTTCTTTGGTGTCTGTTAGAAAATATGGAGCATTGCAGCATGCAAAGTATGACATATTTGGCTTGCAAAAATGTCAATCATGAAATATGAGTAACCTGCTGCAGCAGGAGGCTAACAGTGGCTCCACTTGGGGATGGCTTCTCCTTGTGAAAAACCAAGAACAGCAGGTCAGACTGCCTTGATCTTTTGTTGATGTTGTGCATTGAAACTTCTTAGTGCTGCCTATTAGATTGATTTGAAATTTTGGACTGAAAACATCACTTTCCCTCAACTGATTTGCTAGTGAACCGTGAAGCACTACTTGCTTTCTTCTGCATTCTTTAGCATCCAGACAGTTACAAAAATAAAATAAAGTGCTGATATATACAAACATTTATGTACAGAAAATAACACCGTATGTTTTTTCTCAATCAAAAGGGATCATGGTAATGTTTTAACATTCGGCCATTAACAGGGCCTTCTTCAGCTATGCTGCCATCTAGAGACTTGAGAAAATATGTGGTATTGCCTTGTACGACACTGATAATTTATGGACCCTTCCAAAGAAAATCAAAATTTGCATGTTTTCCCTTGTCCTCTCTTCGTGAGTCCCACCTTAGAACTTTGCTGCCAACCCAGAAATCATCTGCTTTAGCTTTCTTATCAAACATCTTTTTGAGCTTCTCTTGCAACATTTGAGCTCTGTGATATACTTTCTCTCTGGTTTGCTGAAGATGAATGGTTTGATTAACTCTTATCTGCATGTCATTTGGTTAAGCCTGAATCTCCTGTAACAGTTTGATAGTACGAATGCCCAAAGATGAAGGAAATCTAGCTTCCATGCCATATACTAGCTCATAAGGACTCATCCCAATGGATTTCTTGGTTGACAGTCTATCTGCCCACAAAGCATTTGTGAGTTTCCTATGCCAGTTCTTTTTGTTTTCCTCTAGCAGCTTCTTTATGATGTTGATGAGGCTTTTGTTGGATGATTCAGCCAAGCCATTACCTTGAGGATAATAAGTTGTAGAGTGGCCCAAGGTAATGTGGAATTTATTGCAGAAACTGATCATATTTTTGGATTTGAAGGCAGCAGCGTTGTCAATGATGATTTTCTCAGGGCAGCCAAATATGGAAAGGATATTGCTCTCAAGGAATTGGATAATGGTGGAGTCATTGGCTTGTCTACATGGGATGGCTTCAATCCACTTAGTGAAATAATCAGTGGCTGTTAAAATCCACTTGTGCTGCCCTGAGGAAGAGGGATGAATTTCTCCAATGAAGTGGAGACCCCATTATTGAAAAGGCTTCTCGATTGAAATGGGCTTAAGGGGAAAAGGCAGTAATTTTCTTTTCCCTTCAAAGATTTGGCATTTGACATGAAACAAAAAATTTCTTGACATCTGCAAATAGAGAGGGCCAATAATAACCAGCCCTTCAAATTTTGTCAGCAGTGGACTTCCAATATAAGTGTCCTCCACAGTTCCCTGCATGGAATTCTTTCATGATGCTGTTAGTTTCATTCATAGTCAAACAATTAAGAAATATACCTTCATGATTTTTCCAAAACAAGGCACCATATATGACACAAAACTTTGATGATTTCATCCTTAAAAATCTTTTCTTAGTCCTGCACAATCCTGGGGGAGCACACAGGTTTAACAATACAAAGCAAATATCAGCATACCATGGGGAGTGCAAAAAGGTTTCACTGATCTATGGAGTCGCCAGCTCCGGTTCATTGTCCAGTTGATTAATGTCTAAGGCTTGGAAATTTGTTTCGGACGTTAGTTTGGCTAAACCTTGTCCTTTTATCAGCTTGGTAGGTTTTATCTCAATGTCGTATTCAAGAATGCTAGCAATCCACTTGCCTCTTTTGCCTTCTAGTCCCTCTTGAGTTAATATGTCTTTTACAACAAAGTTTGGGACATAGGCAATTACATGGGAGTATAAGATGTAAATTCTGAAGTCTTTGATGGCCTTAACCAGGGCATAAGCTTGCTTTTCCATGATCTGATATTTCAAGGGTGCATATCTTAAAGCTCGGCCGAAGAAAGAAATTGGCTTTTCATTACCTTGATCATCCTTTTGCAAAAGGACAACGGCTATGGTGCACTCAGATGCAAAAGAAAAATGATAAAATCTTTGTCGAATTGCGGACTGGTGAGGACATGCGTTTGAGTCAAGGCAGTTTTGATACTCTCAAAAGCTCGCTTGGTTTCCAGAGACCATTTTACCTTGGCATCATTTTTTAACATATTTCTCAATAGCCTTATTAGCTCGGCTAGGTTTGGGATAAATCTTCTTAGGAAATTGATCTTTCCAAGGAATGCTTGCAACTCTTTTATGTTTCTTGGATATGGGATTTGGAGCATAGCTTGAATTCTTTCAGGATCAATTCTAATCCCATATTTTGATATGATATGGCCTAGAAGCTTGCCTTCCTCAAGGGCAAACAAGGACTTCTTAGGATTCAAGGAAATGCCACATTTCCTGCATGTCATGAAAATTTGCCTTAGATGCTTAAGGTGCTCTTGGTCAGTTTTGGAGAAAGGGGTTAGGTCATCAATCTAAACAACAAGGAAATCATGTATCTCTTTGGAAAATGCAATATCCATTGCTCTTTGAAAGGTAGCACCAGCGTTCTTTAGCTCGAAAGGAATTTTAACATACTTAAATGTTCCCCATGGTGTGGTAAAAGCTATCCTATCCTGGTCATCCGGGTGAACAAGTATCTGATTAAATCTTGAAAATCCATCTAGTAAAGAAATTCTAGATGAACCCACTACTCTTTGTAGGATATGGTCCATTTTGGGCAAAGGGTAGTGGTCTTTTAGAGAGACCTGGTTTAGATTTCTCAAGTCTACACACAGTCTGATCTCTCCTGATTTTTTCCTTGTGGGAACTAAATTAGATACCCATTCAGAGAATCTGATGGGTGCAATGATACCTGCTTCAAACATTCTTTTTATTTCCTTTTCAATGAGGGGAAGAAGCATGGGGTTGATTCTTCTAAGTTTCTATTTGAGTGGTTTTTGATTTGGTTTTAAGGGAATGGTATGTTGGATCACTGAGGTGTCATAGGACTTCAAGTCCTCATAACTCCAAGCAAATACATCTTGGAACTCTTTGAACAAATCCACATATTTTGGTTTTTGATCAGGGGGCAGATTTTTGGACAACTTAATCATTTTGGGCTGCTCTGTTGTCCCTATATTGTGTTCTTCTATAGCAGCATTTAAAGGCTCCATTTTTGGCCTTTTGGGCACATCATTGTCATCAAACATGTCCTCTAATGGAGTAGGGCCAGCAGGCAGAAAATTACTTTTTAGGTCAATGAACTCATCCTCAGCATTGGCTGTTTCCTCTAAACACATTTGTTTTAGTTGCTCTATGTTTGCATTGTCAAAAACAGTTGGGTTAAGGATTTGTTTAGCTGTTGCAACTGTTACAGCCTACTGATTTTCTTCTGTTAGCTCTTGGGAATCGTTCATGGCATCCATATCAACGCTTGTATTCGAAAATTCACCATCAAGAGTGAGAAAATTGTTAATCTGGACATCATTTTGAAACACTTGCCAATCCTTTACATTGTTAGGGACCGAGGGTCTATGTTTTATCTCAGCAGTGAAATGGTGATTTGGTTCAAAGGGAAGCTTGCATGTGCTAGCAAAAGTTGCTAGGCTGTGAGCATGAATATTATGGTCTCTTGAAATTTTGGAAACCTTGGATTCATTGAAAGACTTGAGTATTTTTGTGGTAGCAGTCCTATAAGTTCTCATTCTATTGTCATTGGTAACAAAGTCATCTTTCATTTGTTGTATAATTAAATCAGAGTCACCTAGAATGGACACTTTTGTAGCTCCTAGGGCTTTGAGCAATTTAAGGCCTAGGAGGAGAGCCTCATACTCTGCCATGTTATTGGTACATCTGAAATTTAATCTATAGGCATGGCCTTCTACATGATTATCATGTGTATTGTGGATCCATACCCCTGCCCCTGCTCCTAACTTATTGACAGAACCATCAAACTCTAGATACCATGTGGTTTCTTGTCTGTGATTTGTATTAGGAGTTTCAGTTATTTGAGGATTGGGCAGACTTACACTTTCTGTTTCGGGAGGTTCTTCTTGCTTGTTGGTTGCCTTGCCTGTTGTGATAGTTTCATGGGTATTGGAAACGGATTCCTCATTGATGCATGTTTCTTGCTCTAAGGCTAAAGGCTTCTCATTAGTTGGAGGATCGATGTCATCATTAAATAAAATAAAAGAATCCATATCATAAAGGATCGAGTAAATTGGAAAATTTTGGGGCTTTTCCTCACTACTTACCACGTACTTCATCAGTGTTTCCCTGTACAGTCTCTTTGGTTGCCCAAAGACAGATATAGTGGAATAAGAGAGGTCAAGTTGCAGGGATCCTTGCAGTTTTTCTCCCCATGATCTTGATAGGAGCATGCCATATTTTGTTGGGATGTCAACAACTACTACATCCATTAGGATTGTCTTGTTGGGAAACTAGACTAAAGACACACAAAGGTCTTTGATTAAGCCTAAGCACTTGACCTGACTTGAGTCAAAGGAGTATAGACCTTTGTAGGGTCTTGTGACATCAAGTCTTAAATTTTCCATCACGGCTTTGGGCATCGGGTTATGTGAGGCACCTGAGTCAAACATAGCATTATGCAAGATTTTGTCTTGTATGTGCAGACTGACATAAAAAGGTGGAACAGATCCATATGTTGATTTCCCATTAACTTCTGCACCAAACAGCAGCTCAGGGGTATCATCTAAAACATTTACATCATCCCTGACCTGTGGCATTTGAAGTGACCTTTGAATTTGTTGCCTATAGACATCATGCTTGGCAAGTTCAGAGAGGGGGATGGATATCTTAATTTTGCCAATCTATGTCTCTAAGTTAAATGGTTTCTCCAATGGAATCCTTGCATTAGCAGTAGTAGTTTTTTCCTTGTCAAAAGTGTTTTCTGTGTTTTCTTTTTGAACGTCAGCGTTATGATGAATGACAGCTTCTGGTATGTCTGCTTTGGGAAAGATTTTAGGATTGTTGTTTAAATTTTCTCTCGAGGAAGAAAGAGGAAGAGGCTGAGTAATAGGAGGCTGCACGTCTGTTATGTCTTCTACAGTCACTTGGTGCGGTTTTGGGGCAGAACTATCAGCTGGTTCTGTTATGATCACCTTGCCTTTAATTTTATTGGGCAGCTTGTTGTCCTTTGTTTTGCTAGGTGCAGGGACATCGATGATCCTTGTTCTCAACTTATATTGTTTGTGCACCTCATACACAGCAGAATCATAGCCTTGTTTGAAATCAAAAGATTCCCCAGTCTTAGTTTGAAATTGGTTTACGTCATGATGGTCTTGATCTTCTTGAGTGAGAAAAGTATGTTGCTCATTTTTTGAATCTATAAAGTTCATGTGAGTCTCCTCTGTTGGCTCACTGGATGTGGATGCTTCCACATAGTTTTCTTGGAAAAGAGGCCTAATATCATGGTCGGGACTAGCCCTTCCAGTGTTTGAGTTTTGGGTTTTTCTGAAATTTGCGTTCCTTATGGCATTGCGATGTTGTCCCTCCCATGATGTTTTCCTCTCAACATTCTCTACTCTGTCTCCCAGCTTATGGATGCCACTGATAATAGCATCAAGCTTCTGGTCGAAGGCTGAGGGTTCTTCCTTGAAGGTGGTTCTTCTCTCAGTTCTGGCTCTGTTCCTTTTGGCAATTAGATTTTCCTCCACACTAACAGCAACGTTTTGCATTTCTGCAAGGCTTTGAGGGGCTCTTTCCCTTAACTGATACGCCATTTCGGCATCAAAACCATCAGGGAATTTGTAAAAAGAAAGGTTAGGTGGAGGTCTCAAGTTTTGTGGTATTGCATTATAAACATTGTTAAATCTTGCACAATAGTCCAAGACAGTGTCCTGAGGGCCTCTTTTGATGTTGTCATATTCAGATAGTATGTGCAGGGGGTCTTTCTTTTTCTCCCATCTGTTAATAAATGACTGGTATAAGGCTTCTGGGTCTACTATGGAATTGGCCGGGAGTGCTCTAAACCAAGTCCTAACTTCGCCTATTAGACTTTGGACAAAAATTTTCATTCTCACGCTATCATCGTCAATCTCATAGCTCTCAAAGTAGTCCTACATTTTCTTTGTATGCTGGAGAGCTGTGCAGGCACTTGTGCCATCAAAATAAGTTATTTGGGTCTGATAATCCTGAGGCATAGCCCCGGGATTTGCAGGCAGGTGTAAAGGTGCATATCTGTTAGCCATGTTGACAGGGATAAGTGGAAACATTGGGGCAACTGGGATAACAGGAACAACCGAGATAGAAGGAGTAGTAGTGGTAGTATGAGTAAAGGATGGAGGTGTAGAAGAGCTGCTTGGAGAAGGGGATGATGAACCAGGGGAGCTTGGGGTTGACCGAAATAGAATTTTGACAGCGGTTGGAACACCGCTTGGCTGGACTATTTGAGGACTAGAGGTGGTGGGGTCTTCTTTTTGTTTTTGTTTTCTAATGATCTTATGGATTAAATTTGGATTTTCAAAAGCAGCCGGGCGATTTGGATCAGGATTTGGTCTTGTATGACGTGTTTTCTTTTTATGAGCCAGCTTCTAATCTGCTTTTTGGGAATGTTTCTAAAACACAGGTCCACCGAGATTTTTTAAAGGTTGGTTTCTTCCTCTGCGGAGCTTCGGACTGGTTTTGTGAGATTATCTGAGGAGGTCCCCAGCGGAGTCGCCATTATGTTATCACTCAGGTTGTCCCTAAGCTCCTGAAGGAATACGGCCGAGGTAACCACAAACCAATCTTTGGATTGCAGGTTCTAGCCCACTTGCAATCAGAGAGGGCTCTCTCTTAATGATTTAGCTTTGTTGATGATGATTTTAGGCTAGCTATTGGATTCAGTGGGTTTTGTTTAAGTTTGGATGGAGTTTGAATGGAAGGAAGTTGCATTCAAGCAGAGAGGCAAGGGATATTTTGATAAGTTTCAAACTATTGGGCATGGAGTCATGGATTCAGGCTTGTTGTTGCGTTTTCTTGGTCACAAGAGGATTATAGAGCAGGATAGCTATACATGAAACAAAATACCAATTTGCTGAAAAGATGGGATGAAAGTCAGAGACAAAAGGCAATTAAGAATCTTTCATCAGCTGACAGAGAAGGGAGGTGAATGAATGGTTATCTAGGAGCAGTTAAGAATTCCTAAATTAACATCCATATGTGAAAGAAAACAGTGTAAACATGATCATTTAAGTATGCATATTCATAGTTGTTCCTAATGAAAACATGCAGAAATCACAGAAATTGAGCATAGGGTGCTGCCAAGAAAATCCTAAACTATTCTTCCTTTCTGTAATTTTAGATGGTGAGACATAGATGATAAAACAAACATAAGAAACTAGACAGAGTTAAAGAACACTTATTGAACCATGTAGAAGCACAGGAATTCCACAATCACTCTTCAGCCAATTGAACACAGTGCACAATTCATTCTCCGAACTCTCAAGCAATCTTTGATTATAGAAATTATCACATATACAGTGCGAGTCTCTGCCCGAGCAAAAATCAAAACAACCAAAATCAACCAACCAACCCCCTCATTGTTCCCTTGTTTTGGGCCCTCTTTATAGGTAAAATATCCTGAAGTTTTTATTACAACCAACCTTTACAGGTCTGCGGGGAAAAGTGTTTTAAACCTAAACTTGTGATGGAATTAAATGCAATTAAACATCCTCTGAGCTGCGCCAGAGGTAGCTGGATCAAAATGAGTTAATATGGTGTCTTTCACGGCCTGGTGCAGTGCTTCTGTCATAACTGCGTTTTGAGTTCTGGTCAATTGATCTCATGTGAGTTTTAGCCGTCATTGTGATGATGAGCGTTGAGTGGTTCCTTAACTGCTTCTTGACTTTTACAGATTTCTTTCAATGTTCTATTCACCTCGAGCCCTGAGAAGATCTTCACTGATACACTTCGCCGCAACACTGATACTCTTTGACGTGGATTTTGGCTCCGCATTTGCTCTGATACTCTTTAATGCCTCAACCGGGTCTCTCTCTTTCTTTGGATGCGTTAAAACTGCGAAATCGGGTCCTTTCTGTTCTTTTCGGCGCAAAAACGGCTATGGAATCAAAAGATTCCCTGAAGATTCTCCAATATGGCCTATTTCCCGTAGCGATGCGTGGTGGGCCCCAGTATTGCAGCAATAATATTGCAACTCCTGGGACTCCCTTCTTTAATTTTATCAACCCGGTAGTTCGTAACAAACTTGGAAGCGACGGTGCTGTATGCACAAGTACTAGCTCTTGCCGCAGCTGTCACTTGGTCAGCTGGCACAAGTCCGCTAGGGGCTTAAGCCAACTTCTATGAGATCTTAGAAGAAGCTTTCTAATTGATGGATGAAAGCTAACTCGAAGGAAGCTAATCTATTTGCGAAAAGAAACTGAAAAGCGAAAAGGAAATGCAAACCATAGCAAACCCTAATTTTACCAACTAGCCCTACTGAAGCGAAAAAGAGGATGCAAGCTACTGAGAGAGATGCCATTGACTTCTAGGAAGGTAAAATGCATGTGTCTAAGTTATCACTATCTGAAGAAAACATCTTTTTTTATTTTTGAATAAGTTGTTAGAATTATCATGCATGTGCTTTTAACTGGCTTTTGACTGTGCAGAGGTGGATTGGCGAG